>CAUYSK010031636.1:0-19687 GCA_963575035.1 Avahi laniger
AGTGACCATAAAAAGGAACAAGCATGTAAAAATTAGTGAGAAGTGTCCAGAACTACAGAGGGGAGAAGGTAGTCTGAGTAGGGAGAGATAATGCCAGCTCTTTAAGTAGCTCTAAACCTGGAGAGACAGGAAAAAGGGGGCAGTTGAGAGAGTCAGCCTTGTGGGTAGATAGATGTACCTGGAGCTGAATGAGTGCACCGACTTCTCTAGGCTTCTGCTTCGCCGCCAGTGAACGAGGAAGGTAACTAGTGCCCTTTCCAAAGATCTTGCGTGGACCAAGTGAGATCGTCGCTGCCCAGTGCCTGGCATGCTGACAGGCCCTGATAGGTATTAGCTATTGAGCAGGGCTGTGGAGGGTCAGTACATACAATCATGTCATCTGTAAATAATTCCTCTTTTATTTTTCCTTTCCCAATTGCAATACCTATTATTTATTTTTCTTACGTTAAGCACTATATTGTATGGGCCAGTACAATGTTGAGTAGAAATGACAGCATGCAGTATTTCTCCATTAATGCGATATCAGCTTTGTTTGTAGATATCTGTTATCAGAATAAGGTCATTCCCCTGTATTCCTAGTGTGCTGTGAGTTTTTATTATAAAACGAGTGGTATTTTGTCATATCCATTTTATACACTGCTCGAAATAATCATATTGTTTTTCTCTTCATTTACCTTCACCCCAGCCAGGAGAAATAGTTCCTTGAGAATATCCTATGCCCTTTATTCCAAATCTGTGATCACACAGCATTTTGTCTCTTGTAGGGGGGACCCGACCGCTGGGAGGAAGTGCTCCAGTCCTCAACACTAATTCTGGGACTGGTGAGAAATCTCTGCTTGTCTCTGTGAATGTGTTTGCATTCTGGTTTATCAAACATTTCTAAAAGGCATTTCTCAGTTGAGGCTTGAACCTGAACTGGCAGGGGTCAGGAACAGACCATGGACCTGTGGTGACTTTCCCTACTCCGCCTCCCTCCAAACACACACACACACACACACACACACACACACACACACGCGCGCGCGTGCACACACACGATGCAGCCACCTGGAAAGAATTTGTCAGAACACAGCCAGGCATCTCTCACCATGTGCAGAGCAACAGCAGTCATTTTCATCACGGCCATCGTCATCATGATAGGTTAATAGGGCACTTGCACATTAAGGACAAATGTAAGCCACCAATATAAGAATACTAATTTAAAGGAAATAAGATCATTCATTTTAACTCTACTCTCCAATCTCCTGAGCTTCGCTGAAATTATACAACCAGCTAAGCAGCAGGCAGATGCCTGGTTGAATATGGTCACCAGAAAAACTCCCTGACTTTGCCTTGTGATTGGTTGAGCGTCTCCTGAGGGCTGAGAGCTTTATAAGCAGCTGGTGCAAATGGATGCCTTTCTGAAATTAACCAGTTGATGAATGTCACAGGCATCAGGCTCCATTCCAGGGTTGGGCCAGGCTGTGCTCAAAATGCATGTTTCCCTCACAGCCTCCAAGGTCTATGACTAAGGAGGCGATGAATGGTCCAGCGGGTGGGGTGAAGTGGGGGCGGGAGAAGCAGTCAGAAGGAAACTGCTCAGCGCTTGGGGGCTGGTTCCTGTCTCTTGTGCATCTTGGATCTGTGTGCAGCCCCTGCATGTCCACAATTTCTGCACGTCTGTTTAGATAAGGCCTCGGTCCAGGAGGAAGAGGTACGTGTGATTTACGTGTATCTTTTGAACAGATAGACTCGACCCTGGCTCAGTTACTTATAAACTATGTGAACATGGGCATGTTATTACCCACTCTGAGTTTCAGTTTCCTCATCTGTGTAAGGAGAAAATAAGCCCTGCTTCACATGGGCATTGAGTGATACAGAAAGCATGTTTTATACCACCTGGAACATACCAGTGCTCAGTAAATGGTAAGTGGATTATTATTATTACTATTACTGTTATTGAAGGAATCAAGAAGTTCAACTGATATCACAGACCAAAAATGCTGTCATCAGAAACTTATTTCTTTAAATTCTTCTCCTGGTGGGTTCTCCTTTAAAAAACAGATACAGATTGTGCATATACTGAAGTGTTAGTAATGTACATTAGTAATATACTTAAGTTCTTTCTTCTTGATCTGAAAGAGGCGAGGGGTTATAAGACTATCTTTCCTTCCTTGTGATTTGGCCCAAGGTTGGACCCATGCCATGAGTTCATAGACTCTAGTTAGAATGAATCTAGTGACTGTGAGTTGCTCTAATTAGCGTTTGGAGTGGAGTCTACACCTGCGAATGCTTCGCAGTCCTGGCTGCTTCTGTCCTGACGGAGCACTGGGCTGGGTGGAACCAGGAGGCTGGGCTGGTCCCAGCTCTACCACTTTCTATGTGGCTTTGGCCAGCTCTCTCTGGACCTCAGTGTCTTCATCTGCAAAATGGGAGGGTTGCCTTTTTCTGGTGATTGCCAAGTGGTGAACAAGCAAACTGCCCTGTGACAAACAGCAGGAGTGAAAAAAAGGAGGTGTGGGGAGAGCAGACAGGGAAGAGCCCAGCGCAGTGTTGCTGAAGGGGGACGGGGGGTGCATGGAATCTCTTTGTAAAGAGTCATTCCTGCTTCCCAAAAGACCAGCACTTGGGAAACTAGACTAAATATCTCTGAGCCACCTTGGGAATGTTAGAGCCCACTCCAGGGTAGGCAAAACTGTATATGTAACCTAAAGAGGCAGGGTTTATATAAGGCTAAACAGCCACCCAGAGAGGGAATTAGATTTCAAAGCCTCTGCGTTCTGGCCCACTGCTTAGCCACATGCTGCACCTGCTTCCCTCGTTCTTTCTCTCAACACAGGCTGCCCCTCCAACACCATTGACTATTAATTGATGGCCAGCAAATCAGCCAGCACACTGGTATTAACTATTATTCACAGGCTATGAATTCGTGCAATAGATTGTATTCTTCTTAGGGGTCCTTAACGTATCCCAAGGCCAATTGTTGAGCCTGGCAAGGTGATCTTTTAAGTATATGCTTAAAATTCTGGCCACAAAGTTCTGTTGCTTAGAAAATCCTTAATGAGAACAAATAAACGAGCAGTTGATCAACGCAGGCACAGTTTTAGGAACATTGATGGACCTCAGCTGGTTGGTGGACATTAGTTATGGCAGGTAGGTGCCCCTGGGACTCTCCTGGATTTATTCCTTCGGGTCATGGTCATGGCCCTGGCCACGGGGAAGTCATGAAGTGCTTTGAGCCTCCTCTCAGTCCGATTCCTCCACGTGCTGCTTTGCGACAGGAGAGGAGGAGTCGTGGAATCGGAAAACCTGGTTCCCGTGCCCACTCTGCTGCTTACCTGTTATGCGACAGCAGGTAGCCGTGCACTCTCTCTGAGCCCCAGCTGCCTGGCCTGAAAATGAACAATATCAACACCTTCCCAGACTGGTTGTGAAGGTCGGTCAAGGTCACCTGCAGGAAAAAACACACGACAAACTGCAGGACTTTGAAACTGTGAGTTCCTTGAGGCTCGGTCAGTGATTCTGTTTTTTGTGGTATATAATACCTAATGCAGTGGTTCTCAACCGCATAAGAATCACCCAGAGAGCTTTTAAAAAAATACAAAGACCTTGGGCTCCACTCCCAGATATTCTTACTTAATTGTTTTTGGGTGGAGCTGCAGCACTGGTATTTTTAAAAGTTCCCCGGTGATTCTCATGTGCAGCCAGCCTTGAGAACTACATTTGGCTCTTTGCTGGAGGCTCAGTTCTGTTGGATGAATGAATGATTCTAATTATGACTTCCTCTCTCCTTTCCCCTGGAGGAGTGTGCTTTGTACCGGATGGAAGGATGTTTCCTGTGTCGGGTTACACTCAGGTGCCTCGCTATTTCTAGAACTGCTTTGGAAGAGCATCTGGACGTTCCTGTTCAGAAGATACTCATGATGACTAACATGCTGGTGGGCAGCACCTCTGAGGGCCGGGGTGAGGGTGGCTTTGCAGCTGCTGCACGTGGCCACTGGGCTAGTGTCTTTGAGTGGCAGTCTGCCAGACCCGGGTAGGCGGAAGGGAGCAGGGATTCCTTGGCCTCCCTCCTACTTCCCGTCAATTAGGTCAGGTCAGCCTTTGGCTGTGTTAAATGCTTTAGGAAGTTCCTGGAGCCTTTCCCGTTGTTTACCTTGTGAAGACACTTCAGTCAGGGTTTTGTAATAGAACAACTCAACGTGAAATTAATTTCCTGGGCGAGCTGGTAGTGAGGCATACTGGTGTTAACAACTCCAACTTTAGATTTTTCAGTTCAGCTTTTGACCCTGCTTCCTTTCAGGAAGAACTCTTTTATGGAATTGAGCCAGCTCTAAGAGAGTGTGTGTGTGTGTGTGTGTGTGTGTGTGTGTTTCTCTTTTGTCCACCAAATATACCATGTTTTGATACATCGGATTTACCACAGACAGATGCGTCAGGAGTTCCTTCTTTCTCCTGTCCTCCTACGCCAAGGCCGGTTCGAGCTTCCTCCAGAAGGCCACACGGGTCCTCAGTGAGGAGCAGCCTGCAGACGCTCTCACGCACGCTGCAAGCACCTCCAGGAAGAAGAGGGAGGTGGCATTGTGGCAGCACAGACAGAGGTGGGCTTAACCTCCAGAGCTACTCCTGATTTTTTGACAGACCTTGGACAAGTTGATCAATGTCTCTGAGTCTCAGTTTCTTCATTTCTCGAATCAGGCTAATGATGCCTGACTGGCTAGCTATTGTGGGAGTTGACAAGGTAAGAGAGACAAAGGGATGGGGCAATGCCTGGCCCGGGATGGGGGTTCCTGCCCAGGGAAGGATTCTGTGTCCTCCCATAACACCCGGCTCCCTCCTTCGCCATCAGTAGGTGCTCAACAGACATCCCCTGGACGAGGTGTGTGAAAAGAGATCCTGGGGCCCCAAATCCTTAGGACAGTGGCAAGGAAGTCACTTTCTTTCCCATGCCTCCTTGTCAATCTAAAGCTATATATATACATGTCCTGCTGTCTTATTTGTTTGTTGTGCTTTTCAATGCAATATAGAGCGCTCTTTATGTATACCTCAACACGCAGCAAAGTATTGTGCCCCGACTGGATCATCTGGGCTCATTCCTGCAGTTGCACCTGAGGCTGGGCCATCTCCGAGGGGAACTGGGGCCTCAGCAGAAAGGGGCGGTGGACTGGGCTTGATGAGTGCTCGCCAAGCGACAGGCCCCTGCACTGTGCTGACTTAGCAGCACAGCGCAACGCACGGCATAGCAGGTGCGCTCATCACCCATAAAGCAGACGAGAACACTGAGTCTCAGAGAAGTTAGGAAATTTGGGTACCCAAGTTGAGACACAGGAAAACAGGATTCTTGGCTCTAAAACTCGTGACATCGATTGCGTCACACCGACTTTTGAGTCAGAGAAGCTGTGATGGAATTGTGACTTTGCCACTAGGCAGCAGGAGGCCTTGGGAGCACCACTTAGTATTTTTGAGGCTCTACTTTGCTCAGTCTAAAAGAAAGGTTGGCCAGGTGCTGCAGCCCGGGTTTCAGTGGCCACCCGCACCAGCCATTGCTAGTCTCGACAGCCCTCTAGTGGTGCTCTGAGGGAACGCAGTGGTACCTAACCTCTCCCTTGCCATTATTCACAAGGGGCTGTTGCCGATTCCCGGGGCAGACTCCCCCGGCTAGGTGCCTGTCTGGCCTTCACTAACCAAGAATTAAAAATAAACAAGGCTCAGAGAAGCCTTGGGGATAGAGATGAGCTGACTGTTACCAGGAAATGTTCTTATTTTAAAAACTTTGGGTCCTGTTTGTTCTATGCTGTACCTAGAACTCTCACTCACCCTTGAATGATAGTGAAAACTCCCCCAAATTGATTAAAATTGTAAATTAAAATTCAGTTATGGTATGTACACGTGCCTGACCCTGCTCCTATCCCACAGCCCTAATCTCATCAGGCCCTCTCTGCAGCAGGAAAGCTGAGGGGACACTGCTGGGTGCCAGCGTGTTAGGTTCCAGCTCTGGTTCTGCCATGTATGTGATGTCACCGGTCTGTTCACATCTCTGCACCGCAAACGCATCATCAGTAGCAAGAGGGGCTTGTTAGCAGAGCCCTCGCAAGTCTAATATCTTACGCATGTGCATGGATGGAGCCGGTGCTCGAGAATGGCAGAGTCCTACCATTCCATCTAGTGTTTGAAATTCTTGCTGATGGAAACATGCCTTTCTGAGAGGGGGGCGGAGGTCGTTGGGTGAAGATATTACCTAGAGCTATGAAGCAGAGTAAGGTGAGCAAACATGGCCTTATGAGCCATCTACTTGCTGACAACTCTCACATCTCTGACCTAGGCCTCTTCCTTGAGATCCAGACTTAGTAGCTACCTGTCTACTCCCTTTGGAAATCTAACAGTATCTCAGACTTAACATGGCCAATAGAGCTATCGATTCCCCACCCCTCGCAAATATATTCCGCCACCCCAGCCTTCCCCACCTCAGCAAATGGTACGCTATCTACCTAGTTGCTCTGGGAGTCCTGCTTGATCCTCTGCTTTTGCTCATATCCCCACATCTAGGTTTCCAAACACCCCTTTCCTCTACCTACAGATATGTCTCAAAGCTGGCAATTTCTTCCACCTCCACTGTCTGCGACAACACATCATCCTCCCTCCCCCTAGATGAGGGCTATAGCTTCTTAACGGGTCTTGGACTTCTCCTCTTCCCCCTGCAATCCACCCCTCCAGTGATCATTCAGAAAAGCAGTACAGATTGTGTAGCCCCCTTGCTCATATCCCTTCAGGGGTTTTGCCTTTGCTTATGAAATCAAACCAAATCCCGTCCGTAGGCACTGCCAGGTTCAGCCCTGCCGCTCTCCCAGCCTTCTCTTTCTCCACCCTCCTTTCATTCATCTCACGTTGCCCTGGCCATTCTGTCCTTCCCTCCGTCCCTCGAGATACCAACGTTTTCCTCCTCTGGAGGCCTATGTTCTCCTTCCTGCCTGAAATGCTTTTCCCCCAGATCCTGGGTTGGCTGCCTCATCTCGAATGTGACGTCCTCCAAGAGGCCACCCCTGGCCACCCTAACTGAAGGAGGCCTTAGTCACATCCTCATATTTGATGTGCTTTTCAGCCCTTATTCTTCCTGCCTGATATTGTTTTATTTATTTGTTTAGGAGTTTAACTGGACTCTCCGCATTAGGAGATATCTTACTTTTGAGCAGAGAATGTATTTCTCTTGTTCACTGGCGATTCCCCAGAACTTTGAATTGTGCCTGTCGCATCGAAGGTCTTCAAAAGTACTTGATGACGAATTAACTGACAAGCGGATAATCGTGGCCTGCTTCATTAACTCTTAACTCTACACAGTTGAGTTCAGCCTTGTAGCACAAGCCTTTATCATCCAAAAGAAAAAGTTTCTCCGATCACGATAGCTTTGCCCCATTCTCTAGTTTTAACTGAACACAGTTCCTTAAGATTCATTTCTGGCTCTCATGGTAGCATTGGGTGGGATATAAAGACACAAAATGTGAAGAACTGTCTGCGCTGGGCTCGCAGAGATGGAGACAATGAGGAGGGTATGTGCGTGTGATGAGTGTGTATCTCTGTACGTCTGCCTGTGAGTTGGGGACATGTGGTTTCAGTTTATAGCTGAGCGTGGTAAATGATTTTCAGTTGCATTATCTGCTATTCTGAGCGTAACTTAGTGTAAATAAAGCACCAGGTGGCAGCAGGGGAGTATTGCTACACTATTTTTAGCACTTAAGGCACTTTCCCAGTGGATTAGCTACTATACAAAATGCACAATTAGACACAGTCCCTGAACAAAGAGCTTGCAATCTATAGATGGATCGGTTGTCATTGTATAAAGGTCTATATCTTCATTATCAATAACATATATGCTGAATGCCCTTCTCTGCAAGATTGTAGTCAAGATCTGCAGAATTCAAGCAGGCCAGGGTGAGCCTTGCTCTGCGGAGATTACAATAGAAAATAAAAAATAAAGGAAATTGAGGCGAGATGGTGGCCACCGAGGGGGTCAGGGAGGCTGCACAAGGTGGCGAGCCAGGTCAGCTAGAGCGGCCACCGCCTCAGCAGCACCCACCGCCGCCCCAGCAGCAGCAGAAGAGGCGATGGCCGCGAGACCAGAGAAGCGGTGGCGTCCTCTATGGACGATGGGTTCCTGAGCGTGGACTCGCCCAACTATGTCCTGTACGGGAACAGAGCAGAATGGGCTGATATAGATCTAGTGCCACAGAACAATGGTTCCAATCCTGTGGTCCAGATCATGTACAGTGAAGAATTTAGAGATGTTTATGATTACTTCAGAGCTGTTCTGCAATGTGATGAAAGAAGCGAACAAGCTTTTAAACTAACCTGAGATGCTATTGAGTTAAATGCAGCCAATTACACAGTGTGGCATTTTCAGAGAGTTCTCTTAAAGTCGTTTCAATAGGATCTATGTGAGGAAATGAGCTACATCATTGCAATAATTGAGTAACAACCCCCAAACTATCAAGTTTGGCATTATAGGTGAGTATTAGTGGAATGGCTAAAAGCTCCGGAGCTTGAATTTATTGCTGATATTCTTAATCAGAATGCAAAAAAGTATCATGCCTGGCAGCATCAACAATGGGTTATTCAGGAACTTAAACTTTGGAATAATGAGCTGCGGTATGTAGACCAACTTCTCCAAGAGGATGTGAGAAATAACTCTGTCTGGAACCAAGGATACTTCGTCGTTTCAGACACCACTGGCTACAATGATTGTGCTGTGTTGGAGAGAGAAGTCCAGTATACCCTGGAATTGGAACCATTTGAAAGGGATTTTGCAGGATGAGGGTCTTTCCAAATATCCCGATCTATTAAATCAATTACTTGATTTACAGTCAAGTCACAGTTCCCTCAACCTAATTACCTTTCTCGTGGATATCTTTGAAGACATGCTAGAAAACCAACGTGACAACAAGGAAGACATTCTTAATAAAGCATTAGAGTTTTGTGAAATCCTAACTAAAGAAAAGGACACTATAAGAAAGGAATATTGGTAATATGTTGGAAGATTCCTTCAAAGCAAACACAGCACAGAAAGTGACCCACCAACAAATGTACAGCAATAACACCATCCAGAAGAACTTGATGGAATGCTCTTATTTTTTTAAGGGACTTCTTTGTCTGCGGTGTAAAACATGCATTTTGCAGGTATTGCTTTTTAACAAGAACTAAGTGGGACGCTCCTTGGGTGCCGCTGCTATTCAGACTAGCTCTAATTAATTTGATTCTTTTAAAGCAAAGGGACTTTTGGAGTCTTATCAACATTTGCTCTAATCCCTTGGCATCAACCCCTCCCTAAATGGTATATGCATCAGGATTTGTAACAGTAATGATTACAGGTCACTTGTATGTCACGGATATGATGTGACTGAAGGTTTGGTTCAGTAGCAGGTTCGGGATACAATCGTTACATCAGAACTGCTATGCCACGCTCCCAGCACCTTGCTGTCACTGCGGGCAACTAATGCCAAAAGAATGGTTTTGTAATGAAATTACGGAAGAATCTAAAAACAAAAACAAAAACAAAAAAATAAAGGGAATCTAGATAGCCGTACAAACCCTGAACAAGTTAAGGAATCATTATGTATTATAATTTTTGTTTAATTGTTTTTTACAGTTTATTCCATTCTCTAGACTGAAAGTCCTTTGAAGGAAGGGGCCAGTTCTTTTCATCTTTGAAACTTGCAACACTTAGCAGAGAGCCTATCACATAAAAGGGGCTTAATAAATGTGTGTTGAACATATGAAAAAAACTAAAAAAAAAAAAAAACAATGAGAAGGAAAAACAAGGAACATTACTATACAGAAAGGAATTAGGAGCATGCCTTGTATGAAATATTTAAATTGCATGCTCTTAATCCTAGTGTATGGCCATATTTATCTTGCCTTCTTTTTTCTTCAAGAAAAGACAAAAATCTTTCCATGCCTGACTTCAGCAGAATATTGGGCCTTTTTAGAACTTTTAAGATCAGGAAATCCGGTTGAATGAGAGAGGTTACTATCCAGACGAAATCCTTAAGACATATTCCCATTTGTCAGGATCAGCATTGCCTACCATTTTCATAGCTAGAGACGGTCAGTGTGGGCCGGGAGACCACGTTCTATGTTTTATAATCTTCGACACCTTTAGTATGTTTATTATCGCCCAAGTATTGAAAGACAAAGGCCATGCATCTTACATCTTGGCAGTTGAGCTTCTGTTGAGATGAGGTTTCCTTCGTTTCTTTTCCATGCCAGCCCACCATCTCCCATCCCCTAGCAGAGGGGTCCTAGAGCAATTTCTTCCTGCTTGGGGGGGAGGCAGAAGGGTGAGAAGAAGGAGAGGACAGAGAGGGCCACCAGCAGCATGAGGAAAGGCGAACAGGAAGAGGGCCCCAGGCCAAGGCAGCTACGGTACAGGGCCAGGCATAGAGGACACTGAAAAAGGAACTTGCAGAGTCTTGTGGAAGATCACCCTGCCTGCACCCTCCAATGCGGGTTCGAGTTCAGATTAGATTAGTATTAGGTTAGATTTCATCCCTGATTATAGTTTAAACTCCAAGGAGAAAATCACTCCTATATATCTTCTCTACCCCCAATCCAGCATTCCCCATAGTCCAGGGAGCCTGAACTTGAATTTTCTCTAATGACAAAAAAAGTCTTTCTTCCACAATAATAGATAGGAAGGCTTAAAAGTTCAAAGGAAAGAAGCACATTGCTGTGAAAGAATGTCAAAATATATCTGACAGTCAGCTTCTTTCCGGTTTGTTTGCGGAGAGGGGAGAGAACCAGAGAGCAGAAATGGGAGGGCGTCAGCCAAGCTGTTTCTCTTCATCCCTGTGCAGAGAAGAGAGACTGCCGATTAACCATTTCTGCCAAGGTCGTTACAGACGCATCAGCAGCTTCTAGCCTCTATTTTTCCATTGTTGTGTCCATTTTTATAATAATCTCTAGAAAATAACATAAATATTTTCTGGATTATAGATAATTATCTTAAAAACTGACTATAGCCAGCCAGTTTGGGTACCTACCTGAGTTTGTGTCTGTTTATGATCATGTTTCTACCAAGTGAGGTCCAAATAATATCCTAGAATCATCCGTAGATAAAGGTTTTGTATTAGGTCAAGAAACTATAAGTGCTGGGAAAATTGTCATCACCACCATACATGTGACAGAGAATAGAAACGTCAAATTTGAAAGAATCTGTGAATATCAGTGAGTACATTTGTATGATATTAATTATAATATCTTAAGTGTTTTACTGGTATTCTTTGTTCATACTGACGTGCTGTAATTCAACAGCAGAAAATAAATCAATATGCAATAAGTAATTTTTTGTTTAAAAATTTTTTAGAAATTATAGTATTTTATTGGGAGGAGTGAAGCCTTAAATTGACCTATCCAAAAATAAATCTGTGGTTAAATGAGTTCCTTTTTTTTTTTTTTTTTTTTTTTTGAGACAGAGTCTCACTTTCTTGCCCGGGGCGAGTGCCGTGGCGTCAGCCTAGCTCACAGCAACCTCAAACTCCTGGGCTCAAGGGATCCTACTGCCTCAGCCTCCCGAGTAGCTGGGACTACAGGCATGCGCCACCATGCCCGGCTAATTTTGGCTATATGTATTTTTAGGTGTCCAATTAATTTCTTTCTATTTTTGGTAGAGATGAGGTCTCGCTCTTGCTCAGGCTGGTCTCGAACTCCCGAGCTCAGAACGATCCGCCCACCTCGGCCTCCCAGAGAGCTAGGATTACAGGCGTGAGCCACCGCGCCTGGCACCTTTGTTCATTTTTTAATTGAGGTTTTGTCTTTGTTTTTACTATTGGGTTGTTTGAATTCTTTATATATTTTGGATATTAGCCCCTTATCAGATGTATGATTTGAAGATATTTTTTCCCATTCCATAGGCTATGTCTTCAGTCTGTTAATTTTTCCTTTTGCTATGCAGAAGCCTTTTAGTTTGGTTCAATACCGTTTGTCTATTTTTGCTTTTGTTGCCCATGCTTTTGAAGTCATATCCAAAAAATCATTGCCCAGATTAATGTCAAAAAGTTTTTTCTCTATATTTACTTCTAGTAACTTTATGGTTTCAGGCCTTATGTTTAAATCTTTAACACATTTTGAGTTGATTTTTGTATATAGTATGAGATAAGCGTACATTTTTTTTTAAAAGATAGGGTTCTTGATTTGTTGCCCAGGCTGGTTGAAGCACAGTGGTGTGATCATAGCACACTGTAACCTCAAACTTGTAGGCTCATGCAATCCTTCCACCTCAGGCTCCCACACGGCTGGGACTACAGGCATGTGCCTCCGTGCCCAGCTAATTTAAAACATTTTTTGTAGAGATGAGGTCTCTCTATGTTGCCCAGGTTGGTCTCGAACTCCTGGTCTCAAGGAATCCTTCTGCCTCAGCCTCCCAGAGTACTGAGATTACAGGTGTGAGCTACTGCACCCAGTTATGGGGTACAATTTTATTCTTCTGCATGTAGATATCCAGTTTTCCCAACACCATTTATTGAGGAGACTATCCTTTCCCATTGTGTGTACTTGGCACCTCTGTAGAAGATCAGTTGACCGTAAATGCATAGATTTATTTCTAGGCTCCCTATTTTGTTCTATTGGTTTATATGTCTGTTTTATGCTAGTACCATTCTGTTTTGATTATTTTTGCTTTGTAATATAATTTGAAATCAGAAGGTGTGATACTTAACAGCTTTGTTCTTCTTGCTGAAGATTGCTTGGCTATTCAGAGTCTTTTGTAATTCCATATAAATTTTAGGATTGATTTTTCTATTTGTGTGAACAATGCCATTGGAATTTTGACAGGGACTGCACTGAATCTGTAGATCACTTTGAGTAATATGGACATGTTAACAGTATTAAATTTCCCAATCCGTAAACATGAGATATCTTTCCATTTATTTGTTTCTTTTTGAATCTCATTCATCAATGTTTTACAGTTTTCAGTGTACAGATCTTTTACCTCTTTGGTTAAATTTTTTCCCAAGTATTTTATTCTTTTTGATGCTACTGTAAATGGATAGTTCATTTTTAGGGTATAAAAAGGCAACTGACTTTTGTATGTTGACTTTGCATTCTATAACTTTACTGAGTTTGTTTATTTGTTCAAATAATTTTTTGGTGAAGTCTTTAGGGTTTTCTGTAGATCATGTCATCTGCAAACAGACACTTTTACTTCTTCTTTTTCCATTTGGATGTCTTTTATTTCTTTTTTCTTGACCAATTGCTCTGGCTAGGACTTCCAGTACTGTGTTGAATGTAAGAGGTAAGAGTGAGCTTCCATGTCTTGTTCATTTGAGGAAAAGCTTTCTGCTTTCACCGTCAAGTATAATGTGTTTTGGGGGCTTGACGTCTATGGCCTTTATTATGTTGAAGTACATTCCTTCTATGCCTAATTTGGAGAGTTTTTATCATGAAAAGATGTTGAATTTTGTCAAATGCCTTTTCTACATCTATTGAGAGAATCATATGATTTTTGTCCTTCGTTCTGTTAATGTGGTGTATCACATTTACTGATTTGCATGTATTGAACCATCCTTGTATCCCAGAGATGAATCCCACTTGACTGTGCTGTACGATTCTTTTAATGAGCTGTTGAGTTCAGTTTGCCAGTATTTTGTTCAGAATTTTTGCATCTATGTTCATCAGGAATATTGGCCTGTAATTCTGTTTTTTCTTGTAGTATCCTTGTCTGGCTTTGGTATCAGGGTAGTGCTGGCCTTGTAAAATCATTTTGGAAGTATTCCTCTCTCTTTAATTTTTGAAAAAGTCTTAGAAGAATTGGTATCAATTCTTTAAGTGTTTGGCAGAATTCACCAATGAGGCTATCAGGTTCTGGGTTTTTCTTTGGTGGGAGATTTTTGATTCAATCTCTTCATTCATTATTGCTCTGTTCAGATTTTCTATTTCTTCCCAATCTAGTCTTGATAGATTGTATGTTTATGGAAGTTTATCTGTTTCTTCCAGGTTATCCAGTTTGTTGGTGTATAATTACTCATAGTAGTTTCTTCTGGCCCCATTATAGTTTTGTGATATTAATTGTAATGTCTCCTTTTTCATTTATATAATAATTTTATTTATTTGAATCCTCTTTTTTTGTTGGTTAATCTAGCTAAAGGTTTGCCAATTTTGTTTTATCTTTTCACAAAACCAACTTTTAGTTTTGTTGATCTTTTCTGTTGTTCTTCTAGTCTCTATTTCATTTATTTCTGCTCTAATGTTTATTATTTCCTTCCTTCTGCTGTCTTTGGGTTTGGTTTATTCTTCTTTTTCTAGTTCCTTGAGGAATAAAGTTAGGTTGTGTAATTGAGACTTTTCTTTTTTCTTAACAAAGGTGTTTATTGCTATAAACTTCCCTTTTAGAACTGCTTTTGTTGCATCTCATAAGTTTGATATGTGTGTTTCCATTTTCCTTTGTCTCAAGCTATTTTTTTCTTCTTTGATCCTTTGTTTGTTTAGAAGTGTGTTGTCTAATTTCTGTGTGGGGTTTTGGTCTCCATTTGTGTGGGAACATGCAGCCTGGTCCTCCTTCTTCCTCATGGTTGGGGGAACTCACCCACCTGTGCTCAACCATTTGCTCCTCTACCAAATATGGCAGCCTCCTTTCTGGGCAATTTAGCCTGCTCACCTAATACGCCTTCCCAAACAAAGGCTTGATTTTTTTTTTTTTTTTTTTTTGGTGAGGAGAGGGACATTAGACAGGATCACTTGCATAATTTTTTAGTTCCAAAGTCCAAAAAGACTAGATCCTTGCCACCCATCAAGCCCCAGTGCTATACCCAAGGGGATTAAGATTTTATCAGGACTCAAGATTACCAAGGTCTAGTCTTATCTGTTGGGATGTTAGAATCAATGTGGGTGAAGGAAATAGTGAGTATTCAAAAACCAAGGGAAAGTTACATATTTTTACATATTCGCCCTGATGGAGCCACTGTAATTTTGTTTCCATCAGCTCTATAGTTATTTCTTTTTATTTAGTGAAGTCTTGTTTAAATATGCTAGTCCTGTTGTAGCTTGGTTTGTTGGTGTTAAAGGAAGGGTATGTGTCCGAAAATGGGATAGGATGTTAAAGGTGAATGGGTATCCCTTACTCCTCGTCTCAAACCAGCCTGGTAGCGGCGGGTGTGAGAAGTGAGATTCCTTAAGGAGACATTAATCTGTTAACTAAAGGTAGGACTTCATGCCCTGCTAACTTTATTGTGTGTGCAGTGATCCTTTGACAATTTTGGACAATCTGGATTTTATTTATATTAAGGAGGAGACAAATTTCTATGCAAAAAACCATGGCTCTGTTGGATTCTTATGCTTTATGTGACACTTAACTAGAAAAATCTCCAAAACAGTGCATCTTGGATCTGTATTTCAATGTTGCATAGGGAATTTGTTTCTCATTGACAAGATAAATTAGGAAGGAACCCTAGTCTCAGAAGCAGGATAGAAGGAAGATGGCATAAGAGTCATAATGATACGTCCCCCCATCTTTTTTAGTCATTGTTAGTAATTTTAGTCATTAGTTGTATAAATTTCTTATTGATTTTTCTGCTTCCAAGTTTTTACTTAGTAACATTTTGTTAATTAGCAACTATTCATATAGTCTGGATTTTATTTTATTTTATTTTATTCACAGAAATTTCATGGAAGCAGAGAAAACTGGTGAGATTCTGTTGCTAGGCTGGGCATGTTAATAAAGGAAACAAGTAGTTACTTTAATATTTTGCTTCTATTTGGGGACTAAATTATGATCAAAAGTATGAGGATTGGGTCATTTTTTTTTAAAAGTAATGAATCTATGTTGTAAAGCATATTGTAAAAAATACTGTACTTAATTTTCTTTACTTTCAAGTAAGGTTATAGCTATTCTAATTTTTTTAACGGATGAATGATTGCGTTTGAATGTGAGTAAACAAATTTCAACTCTTATCAAAAGTTCTCAAAGCCCTCTTAAAAGGAAATCGACTGCCCTCTGGTGTCTAAATTCTAGAATAACTGAATTACTGCATTCAGAAATAGTTATGAAACTGATTGTACCACTTGGTGGCGCTATGGACACTTACATTAAAGGCACACTCCAAATTTACGGACTAGTTGTTTTATTTAGATTCATAAGAGTTTGTTAAATGTGGCAAATACATTGTTTTCCTTTTCAGTTTAATATGTTATATTTTCTAAGAAAAACTGACATACTTTTGGAACTGCTGTTTAAACCCTAAAAGTCATGAAAACCTTGAACATTTTTTTTTTTGTTTTTTTGTTTGATATAGAGTTTCCCTGTCTCACCTAGGCTGGAGCACAGTGGCATGATCACAGCTCACTGCAGCCTCGAACTTCTGGGCTCAAGTGATCCTCCTGCCTCAGCCTCCCAAGCAGCTAGGACTACAGGCGTGTGCCACCACACGCAGTAATTTTTAAAATTATTTTTTTATTTCAGAATATTATGGGGGTACAAATGTGTTGATTATATAAATTGCTTTTGTACTGTTCCAGTCAAAGTTATCCCCCAGATAGTGTGCATTATACCCGTTAGGTGTGAATTTACCCATCCTCCCCCACCTGCTTGATTTCTGATGAATGTTATTTCCATATGTGCACATAAGTGTTGATCGATTAGTGCCAATTTGATGGTGAGTACATGTGGTGCTTGTTTTTCCACTCTTGTGATACTTCACTTAGAAAAATGGGCTCCAGCTCCATCCAGGATAATACAAGTGGTATTAGATCAACACTTTTTTTATGGCTGAGTAGTACTCCATGGTATACATACACCACATGTTATTAATCCACTCATGTACTGATGATTAAAGATGGCAAACCAGAGACGCCACCAGCCAGAGGGTTTCAATAAGAAGAAGAAGTTTTAGGTAATTAAAAAAATATATTTTGCAGAGATGTGGTCTCCCTATTTGCGCAGGCTGGTTTTGAACTCTGGCCTCAAGTGATCCTCCTGCCTCGGCCTCCCAAAGTGCTGGGATTACAGGCTTGAGTCACTGCACCCAGCCTAATTCCTGACTTTTGAAGTTTTAAGGCTTTAAATGCTTCTGACTGGATTGTCCTTTCACCTCTTTTCTCCCCCTTATCCAAACCAATCTAGACATGGAGAAAAACGTTCAAAACATCCGCACAAATATAAGCGCTGATAGGCAGCACATTTCCCACGTAATCTGAAAGAAGAAAGAAAAACCACTCAGATGAAACTATTTTATAACAGGGGCTCTTCGTATTCAGAAAGTGTGTGGTGCTGGGAATAACTTCTGTTTTAAGCCCCGAGTCTGGTGGGAAAAATCTGCCTTCTGACAAGAACGTTTGCCTGAGATGATGATTCATTACAAAGGGACACACGGTTTGGGTCCAGAAAATAAAGAGTGTTACTTATGGAAATTTTTATAATTTGTTATGTGAGCATGCTGCAGGTTTCGGTTTGCTTTTGGTACCATCAGATTTGGTCGTAGTATGGTAGGAAATGAAATTCATTGCATTTACTCTAATAAGCAGATTCTTGAAGAAACTGCTAGAATAAGCTGACTTTCTTCATGATTCTGCAAGGAAGAAAACAATACGACAAATCGATGTTTGAAAACATAGCTGATTAAAACAAACATTGCACACTAAGCACTTCAAAGCATCAAATGAAATTTTGGTAGTTAGTATCACATAATATATATTATCGAAATCTTTATCTATCCATCACGTGGCTATAACATATACATCCATAATGTCTACTATGGTTTTTGCTGTTTTATAAGTCTAACATACTTTTGATGAAGACGTAATCATCACGATTTCATCTAAATACAGTCGTTAGTGAAATAGGAAGATTAATTGCCAAAATACTTCTTTGGTGTGTTCTGGCATCAGCGGTTGTCAAGATTTAAAGGCTTATGAGAAATGAGTTCTCCTAGCTTATCACAGAGCAGTAAAGTTTGACTGGTTTTGAGTAGATTTCTTCATCATCCTCTTTGGCTGGTATTCCAAATCTTCATCATTCTCCTCGACATTTAACTCCCGATGTTCTCAGTAGAGCACCTTGTTTCTGCCTTGAGAAAGCTGTGGTCATTTGTCAGTTGTCAGCCCAGTTACTCGTGCCCTGGGTGGGCTTTCCCCTACTTCCCTGCCCCGCAGTGGGGGGACCACGCATCCTCTCCCTGTTCAAGGCCAAGCCCTCTCCTGGAGCCCCTGGTCACATTCCTGCCCTGCCCGTGGCCATCGCTGGAGTGTTGCTTCATTAGTCATCCCGCTCTGTTCCGTTCCTTCCACCGTTATCGTTCTCCGGGCTCCAATCCTGGGTCCATAAACCCAAAGTCTCTCTCATCCTTAAAAAAACAAATGGACAAACAACACACCCCAAAACAACACAAAAGAAGTGCTCATGACCAAAAACCAAAACAAACACACCAAACGTAAAAGCAGCCCTTTTGACCCCAAATTCCTTTTTGTTTTTCACTCCATCTTTTTCCTTCCTTTTTGTCCACAAGTGGTCTCCACGTTTTCACCCTCTTTCCATTCATTAATTTACCAGACTCTAGTTTTCTCTCTCACCACTAGACTAACGCAGTTTGTGAAAGTTGCCGATGACCGTTTCAATTCTTTATCTTGTTGGAGTTATTTGCCAAATTTGACAGAACTGGCCACAACCTCCTTCTTGGAACTGTCTGATGTTCTCTGCGCAGCTCTCTGGTAATCCCTTCTTGGTCTTCTTGTCCTCTGCTCTGTTCTTAAATGCTGATTTATCCCCTGTTGGATTCTCAGATTTCCCCTCTTCTCACTGTACAAGAAGAATTTTAAAACCTGCGTTTCTTAGGGATCCGTAGACCTCCCGAAATTGTGTGCAGCACTTTGGATGTTTGGTTATATGTGATTTTCTAATGAGAAAAGGTTCATAGCCTACAGCTATTTTCAAAGGCATCCACTTTCCTCCAAAAGGTTAATAACTACTGTTCTATGTGATCTTTTAAGGCAATCTTAGCAGTTAATTTAGTTTGAAACAGCTAACACATACTTTGCTTGCAAAGCAAAGCGTAATAATCTTCTCAAGTAACCCTGGAGTAGGTGTGACAATCTCCGCTGTACAGGTTAGGAAACCGAAGCTCAGAGAGGCTCGGCTGGGGAGACAGAGTTAGGAGGCGGGTGGTGCCTGTAGTTTTAACTCTCTGTTATTTGCTGATGAGTCTCAAAGCCCTGTCTCCACGGTGGGTCTCCCGGCTTCAGATTCGCGACAGCTCGGTAAGCCATTTCTGTGGGTGCCCCGCGGGCTCTCGAGCTCAGTGCTCCGACACTGGCCTCTCAACTCCCCCCGAGCCTGCCTCTGCTGTGCTCTCTGTTGGTGGCCCCTGCTGCGGGGGTCACTTGCTTCTTTCCTTTCCTCTGCTACATTCGACCAATTTTCAATCCTATTAAATCAAAATTCAGATTATTTCTTTTTTTTTTTTTTTTTTGAGACAGAATCTCACTTTCTTGCCTGGGGCGAGTGCCGTGGCGTCAGCCTAGCTCAGAGCAACCTCAAACTCCTGGGCTCAAGCGATCCTCCTGCCTCAGCCTCCCAAGTAGCTGGGACTACAGGCATGTGCCACCATGCCCGGCTAATTTTTTTTTTTTGCTATATGTATTTTTAGCTGTCCAATTAATTTCTTTCTATTTTTGGTAGAGATGAGGTCTCGCTCTTGCTCAGGCTGGTCTCGAACTCCTGAGCTCAGAACGATCC
>CAUYSK010031639.1:0-24685 GCA_963575035.1 Avahi laniger
AATTTCTTTCTATTTTTGGTAGAGATGGGGTCTCGCTCTTGCTCAGGCTGGTCTCGAACTCCTGAGCTCAGAACGATCCGCCCACCTCGGCCTCCCAGAGTGCTAGGATTACAGGCGTGAGCCACCGCGCCCGGCCTCTGCTCTGCTTTTCTCTGAAGTTCAGAGCTGGGGGAGGGAGATGGGCACGGGGAGGGGCAGGGACCCCAGCACTGAGACAGGAGAGGAGCTGGGGTATGTGTTGGGGGAGGGGGATTTCTGCTGGGACTACCGTAGCCATATCCAAAGACAGTTTCTTTGGCCTTCCCCGCCCCACCCCCTGTGACTTTCAAGATGAGCTTAGCTCTAAAATGCTGAGTATGTTTTTCTGAGATGATAAAAGCACCGTGATGATTAAAGTATAGAATGCAGAGTAGGTAACAAGTGATTACTATTAGTTTTGACATTTAATTGTTTTCCTTTAGCAATCATTTTTTTTTTTTTTTGAGTTCGTAAGCCAGAGCCCCTGGGACCACAGACCTCAGCAGGTGCAAGGTTGTCTCCATCTTTATTTATGCTGCTGGGTGTGAATAGTTACATGTTTTACAAAAGAAATATTAATGTGTATCATTGAGGAATGTCACAGAGGGTGTTTATTCTTACAATACTGGCAGCGGGGCTGGGCGCAGTGCTGGGCTCATGCCCGTAATCTCAGTACTGTCTCTACAAAAAAATAAAAATATTAGCTGGGCATGGTGGCACGTGCGTGTAGTCCCAGCCACTTGGGAAGTTGAGGCGGGAGGATTACTTGAGCCCAGGCATTTGACGTTGCAGTGAGCTATATGATAGCACCACTGCACTCCAACGTCGGCGACAGAGACAGACGCCGTCTCTTAAAAAAAAAAAAAATACTGGCAATGTATGATCTCTCTGAAAATGCGAACGATTTCACATCCCTAGATTCTCTGTGATTTGGGATCAGGGTTGGGTCATCGTTGTCACTAGCAGCGGCAGCAGTAATGTAGCGGCAGGGACAGCAAGTGGCCGTGGAATCCCGGAGCAGGTGTGAGCGTCTGTGATGTGGGACAGACCCAGGCTGCTGATGGTGCATGGGGTGGTGACCAGGGAACAAAAGCCGGGTTGGTCAGAAGTGACGTTAATTTTGCTGCTTCAACAGGAGGGAAATCGAAGTTTTAAAGAGAGACAAGGAAAAGGCCTGCTTTGACGTGGAAGAGCTCAGCCAACAGGTAAAGTATTGAGACCTGGCATGGAATCAGTGCCCTTCTACCTTCTTTCGCTATTTTGAGATAATTTCACACTTACAAAAAGGACGTAGAGAACTTTTTCCTAAAAGATTTGAGAGTGAGTTGTTGACCAGCCCCATCAAAATGAGGAACCCAACATGTCTGTGAAGACCCCACCCCAGTCAGCTTTGCCGGTGGTCCCAGTAATGTTTAGAGTCATGTGTGGCATTTTGTCCCCTTCAGTCAGTCCTTGGTTTTTAGGACCTTGACATTTTGAAGAGCACAACTGGTTATTTTGTAGAAAGTCCCTCCATTTCCGTTTGTCTGATGTTTCCTGGTAATTTGAGTCACGTTATCTGTTTTTGGCAGGAATAACTCAGAAGTGATACTGTGTCCTTCTCATTTCACCCCATCCAGGGTCGCAGTAATTTGTCCCGTTGCTCATGTTAACTTTGGTCACTTGGTTGAAGGTGGTGTTGGCCAGGCTTCTCTACAGTAAAGTTACTTTTCTCTTTGTAATTAATGAGTATTTTAGGGGGAGAGACTTTGATATTTGTAAATATCCTTTTGTCATCAAACTCTCACCTCTGAGTTTTACCAGCCTTTTGTTTCTTGGTGGAGTCATTTATTACTATGATAGTGACCAACTGGTGACTAAGCCCACTGTTGTTTTACATTTAGTAATTGTCATTCTACAAGGAAGAGCTTTTTGTCCCCATTTATTTATTATATCATAGATTCCTCTTTTATACAATGGGGTGTGATATATTACTATCATATTTATTTTGATGCTCACATTGTTCCAGATTTAGCCAAGGGGAGCCCCTTCAGGGTGGCTTCTGTGTCCTTTGGACAGGTCCTGATCATTCTTTGAGCACTTCCTTTCTGCTACCCCAAGATGTCTCAGGTTCATCTGATACTTTCCCTGCCCCAGCCCTGGAAGCAGTCACTGCTCCAAGGAGCTTTTGATTACTTTCAGTTTAGAAGGGTAATATTTAGAGACCACGATCTGGGCATTAGATGTGCTCATTGCTTCTGCTGCTTTCAGGTGCTCTTAGTGGATTCAGCGAGGGAATGTGTGTGTGTGTTTATGTACGTACATGTACAATATGCATGTAGTCTCAAGTATATTCATGTATACATCTCTCTATATTGTAAACCACAAATTCAAACCCATATCCGCATTTCCCACCCAACATCACAGGGATAATTCTAGTTTTCTCTATTTCCATATTTTCAACTCATTTTTCCAACAGTGAGAGGCCTGGTTTCCATCTTCCTCAGTGTATTTACTTTTTATTTGATCAGCGTTCTTTTGCCCCTTCTGTAAATGCCCTTCTTACCCTAATTGGGCACTGACTCCCCAACACTGGTTCTCCTTTTGCCCTATACGCAAAGGCCTTCTGTGCTTGGTCCCACGTACTGGCTTTTGGACTGAATTTTTAAGAAAGAGGCACGCAAGCTGGCATTTGTCATCCTTATTTATTATTTTTTAATTGAAATTTTTATTGATAATTATAGACTCATATCTAATTGTAAGACTTTGCTCAGTTTCCCATATTGGTGACATTCTCCAAACTATAGTATCATATCTGTATTAGTCTTCTCGGATTGCCGTAACAAGGTACCAAAGACGGGGGAGCTTAAACAACAGAAATCTGTCTTCTCACAGTTCTGGAGATGAAGTCCAAGAATGAGGTGCCAGCAGGGTTGGTTTCTTCTGGGGCCTCCCTTTTGACTTGTAAGTGGCCACTTCTCCATGTGTGTTCGCATGGTCACCCTGCTGTGTATGTCTGTTGTCCTCATCTCTTCTTATTAGGACACCACTGATGTGACCTCATTTTACCTTAATTACCATTTTAAAGGCCCTCTCTCCAAATACACTCACATCCTGAGATACTGGAGTTTAGGACTTGAACATATGAATTTTGTGGGGGACACAATTCAACCCATAACAAGTATCACAACCAACATATTAACATTGATACAATCTGTGGATTATTCTTAGATTTCCCCAGTTTTACTTGTGTATTCATTTGTGTGTGCGTGCATATGTATATATGGGGGGGTGTGTGTGTCTATGGGTGATGTGGGGGGCGGTGGTGTGTGTGGTGTGTGTATGTACAGGTGCTGTGTGTGGGGGTGGTGCGTGTATGGTGGGGGGTGTATGGTGGGGTGTGTGTGGTGTGTGTACAGGTGGAGGGTGTGTATACAGGGTGTGTGTGTGTGTGTGTGTGAGTTGGATTCTATACAGTTTTATCATCTGTGTGGGTTCACGTATCCACGCGGTGGAGATGCTACTTCCGACATTACAAGGCTCCCTCGTGCTGCTCTTTTATAACCACACCAACCTCTTCCTGCCCCTCCAAACCCAGCCATTAACCCCTGACAACCACTGATCTGTCCTCCATCTCTAAAATTTCGTCATTTCAAAATATTAGATGGCTAGAATGGTACAGAATGTGACCTTTAGGATTGACTTTTTTCACACATCGTAATTCCCTAGAATGTCATCCAAATGTCACGTGTATCAATAGTTCCTTTTCGTTGCTGAGTGCTCCACGGTACGGACATAGCACGGTTTGTTTTAGCAGAGTGGCTGCCGTTTTATGTTCCCCCCAGCAGCATATGCATCATCCGGTTTCTCTGGTCCTTGCCAGTGTTTGGCGTTTGCGCTCTTTCCACTGTAGCCGTTCCCGCAGGTGTGCGCGGAGACAGACAGGCTAGAGGGGGCAGCGGTTGGGTCTTTCCCTTCTGCCGTGTCATTTTCCTTGAGGACGGGAGGACAGAATGCTCTGGGTTTGCTTCAGAATGGGTAGCGTCTTAGTCTGCTTGGGCTGCCATACAAAACACCACAGACTGAGTGGCGTAAGCAGCAGGAATTTATTTCTCACGGTTCTGGAGGCTGGTTTGGTTCCTGGCCTGCCGCCTCCTCACTGTGTCCTCACATGGCAGGGAGAGCTCTCTCCCTCTTGTGAGGGCAGCAATCCTGTTGGATTAGGACCCCACCTTTGTGACCTCATTTAACCCTAATTATCTCCTAAAATTCTCTGATGAACCTAAGGGTTGTTCATACTCATTTTGTTCAGCTTCTTTCTTTTGGGAAGATGGGAGTGATGAATTCCAAGCTCTTTATGTGTCACACCTGAAACCGGAAGTAGCAGTTCGTTTTTGAGTTTCTGCACATTGTTAGCATATAGAAAGACAGTTGATTTTTGTATGTTGATCTTGCATCCTGCAACCGTTACTGAACTCAGTCATTAGTTCTAGCAGCTTTTTTATCACTTATGTGTCTCAAACCCCCGTTCTACCCCTGAGATAAGTCTCTATAAGTCTCCTGCCCTGGCACCTCCTCTTCCCACATGGCTGAGGAAGGTGGTTTTTGCTGCGGAAACTGCAGCATTCACCAGCAGTGGGTGGCTTGTCTGGCTGTAGCATTGTTGTTCGTTTCCATGGTGAGTGTGTGGGAGTTGTGCTTGGGCCTCTTCCATTAGGAGGATGTGCCATGGGCCGGGCATGGTGGCTCACGCCTGTAATCCTAGCACTCTGGGATGCCGAGGCGGGTGGATCGCTCAAGGTCAGGAGTTCGAGACCAGCCTGAGCAAGAGCGAGACCCCCATCTCTACTGAAAATAGAAAGAAATGATCTGGACAACTAAAAATATATAGAAAAAATTAGCCTGGTGTGGTGACTCACGCCTGTAGTCCCAGCTACTCAGGAGGCTGAGGTAGAAGGATCACTTGAGCCCAGGAGTCTGAGGTTGCTGTGAGCTAGGCTGACACCACGGCACTCTAGCCCAGGCAACAGAGGAAGACTCTGTCTCAAAAAAAAAAAAAAAAAAAAAAAAGGAGGATGTGCCATGGATTGACTTATGATGAACACTTAGGACTCTGCATTTGCCAGAAGTCCAGCTTCTTGTGGAAATGACCTCCCTGGGGCTTTCCTGGGCCCAGAGTGGCTGCCCCATCCTTCTCTTTCCAGCTTGTCTCTGTAACAGCTTCATAAATGGATCATAAGTACCCATTGTTCTCTTCCCCCAAATTTTTACTATGAAAAACATTAGACACAGAAAGGTTGAAATAATACACAGTTATCACCCACATATCACAACATTAATGCAACTATATTAACATAGCCATATGTGCTTTAGTTCTGTTTATATCTGTCTTTATATTTCCTGTGTGTTTCTGAACCATTTGAAACTTAGAGAAATTTTTTTAAAAGATTTTAAATTAAAAAATAGACTAAAAAAAAGAAAGTTACAGGTATCAACATACTTCACTCCTAAATATTTCAGCAGGCATGTCCTAAGAATAAGTGCATTTTCTACCTAAGGACCGTAGTGCTATCACACTTAAGAAATTTAACAGTAATTAATATCATCCACTATTCAGACCGTATTCACGTTTCTTCAGTTAGTAAAATATGTCTTATATAGTAAATTTTTGGCACTAGGATCCAGTTGAGGTTGACACGTTATTTGTAACTATCAATTCTATTACATTGTATTGAACTGTCAGGCTGGGAGTGGTGGCTCACGCCTGTAATCCTAGCACTCTGGTAGGCTGAGGCAGGAGAATTGCTTTGGGTCAGGAATTTGCGACCAGCCTGAGCCAAGAGCAAGACTCCGTGTCTACCAAAAATAGAATTAGCATAAACCTACCACTTGATTGCGCTCAGGGAGGCTATGGTTTGCACTTCACAAGGGCACAGCTTAGACGGCCTGGGGAACACCGTGCAGCTGGGGTGACCTGAGTGGCCAGGGCTGGAGTCATCTGGGGGGCTCCTTCCACACGTGACTGTTGCTCCACGTGTCTGTGGGCCTCTCCCCTGTGGGCCGGGCTCCTGGGGGGTGTGTCATGAGGGGGGCGTCAGGGAGTGAGTATTCTGGAGGGCCAAATGAAAGGACTCTGACCCCTCCTTGGAAGTTGCTCCGTGTGGCACCCACTGAGTCCCTGGCGCCCCAGGGAGGCTCCTTTGATGGGTGAGTGTCCACGTCACAGTGCGGAAGAGGCTGTGGGATGGAAGATGCTGTCGGGGATGTCTTTGGACACTACAGTCTGCTGCAGTGTCCCTTTAGTCTCTCGATCCGGAACTGCTGTTTCTGCCCCCATAACGCTGCCTTTTGGACAAGACCAGACAGTTGTCTCATGGGCCAGCGCACATTCTGGATTTGTCCAGCTGTTTCCTAGAGTGTGGGTCAGTCTGGTCCTGTGTCACTTATTTGTCTTGTAAACCATCATGCCTACAGGTTTGGTTAGATTTAGGAAAAACATTTGAGACAAATATCCATTTGTTTTAACATATGCCCAGAAGATGGCTGCTAACATCTCATATCAGCTTCTGTGACAAAAGCCAGATGAATGAAAGTTAGAAATCAAAGAGGTGATCAATGTGAACACCACCAGAGGCAGGTGGCATAAGTGCCTCCTGATGCAAGGCCCAGAGGAGTCACAGCATCACCTATGCAGTGTCTGGCCAGGAACACGTCACCTGGCTTATAAGGAAGCAACAGACAAGCCCAAAATGATCTATTAAAATAGGGGAGAGGGGAACTGTAATTGTTAGAAGTATCGCAGTCGGCTGGGCATGGCGACTCACACTGGTAGTCCCAGCTACTTTGGAGGCTGAGCGGGGGGATTGCTGGAGCCCAGAAGTCACATGTTGCAGTGAGCTGTGATCGCATCCCTGCACTCCAGTCCGGGCAACAGAGCGAGACCCTGTCTCTTAAAAGATAAATAATGTCAAAGTCATAAAAGGCAAAAGGCTGTGGAAACATTCCAAATTGTAGTAGGCTAAACCAACATGACAGAGACACTGTCTGATCCTCTGCTGGGGAGGGACATTGTCGGGCAAGTTGACAGAGCTGGAACGTGGGGACATCAGGACCACCGTCCTGCAGAGTAGCTGCACAGCAGCTGTGGGGCGAGCACTCCTGTCCGCAGGAGGCCCGTGGCAGGGCTGTGCTGGCGAGAAGGCATTCTGTGTGTGCACGTGCATGTACACAGAGTACAGGCGGCAAAGCAGGTGGGGAGGGTGTGTGGGCTTCTCTTGCAATGTTCTCTTCTTGCAACTGTCTGTAAGCTTGAAATTTTTTCCAAACTAATAGTTTAAATTTTAAAGGTGCATAGAAGAAAATCAACTAGTGCGCTTATCTCAGGAGTTGAGGTAGAGTCCATTCTATTAATGAAATCAAAGTTGTCGTCAGAGGACAAGATGAATATGTATTGATATTGAAAAACAATTTTAAAACGTGATATATGTATACCATGGAGTATTATTCAGCTGTAAGAAACAACGGTGATATAGCATCTCTTGCATTTTCCTGTAAAGAGCTGGAACACATTCTACTAAGTGAAGTATCCCAAGAATGGAAAAATAAGCACCACGTGTACTCACCATCAAATTGATTTCACTGATCAATACATAAGTGCACATATAGGAATAACATTGGGCGTCGGGCAGATTGGAGGGGGGAGGAGGGGATGGATATACACATGCATAATGAGTGCGATGCGCACCATCTGGGGGAGGGACACGCTTGAAGCTCTGACTGGGGGCAGGGGGCAAGGGCAACATAACCTAAACATTTGTGCCCCCATAATATGCAGAAATAAAAAAAAATTAATTTTCACAATAAAATGTAATAAACACGTGAGTGAGCTCTATGCCAGGTGTGACTGCCACAAGCTTATGGCATGTGGAAGCTTCTCTTACCCTCGTTCCTGCAGTCCTAGGGAAGAATGAGGTGAGGGTTAACTTACAGAGAGGAATACGAGAAAGCATCCTGAGAAGAACGTGTACACTTGATAACCTCACGTGAACCCAGATTGAAACGCTTCAAGGTTCCATCATGTGCTTGGTAAACCTGCAGAAGTCAAACACTGGTAGCCTCATCCCGAGGGCAGGCGCTGCGTGTGCATTGCCAGCAGTGCTGAGTGGCTCGGCGGACGTTGCTCGGAAAACCCCCGGGAGCTGCTGGCACCCTCTGCCCCGAAAACTGCTGTGGGAAGAAGCAAATAGGCAAAAATGTGGTTTGTGTGAGGATACTCGTGATGAATAATTGAAAACAGCTAGAATATCCACGGTGAGAGAGCGTAGGCCCAGCTCTCCCGCTGCCGCCTCCCTGCACAGGGCCATCGCTGGTTCACGCGGCCAGCGCTTGCCGGGAGTCACAGCTGGGCAGTGGCTGTTGAGAAGAAGCAAAATACACAATTTAATGAACGCACACACACACCCTGCCGAGAGCTACATTCGTGTGTTCAATGACAGAGATCAGAGGAGATTTTCAAGAGATTTATATATGTCAGGTTTAATTAGGTTGTTGTTTTCCTTAAAATTGCTTAAAATATATTAGAAATAACCATGAGGGAAATGAGAAAAATGTGAAAGGTCTTCAGAGCAGTGGTTCGGATGGTCACGGCACATAACCACGTCTGGTGGCCTCACTGTGTCTGTTTCTCGTAGGGAACAGAGCAGAGACTCTGTCCTCGGCATTCCTGGCATTTGGGGCCAGATCATCCTCTGTGTTGTAAGATGCAGGTCGCTTCCCCTCCCTCAGCTGTGACAGTCAGAAATGTGTGGAAACATTACCAGATGTCCCCTGGGGAGCAAGCCATCCCTGGTTGAGAGCTGTCAGAATGATCCGAATTGAGCTGCTGGTTTAAAAACTTTTTTTTTTTTTAAATCTGTGTTTTAACCTTTTTTTGCTCTAGAGTCAGAAATACAAGGATCAGTTGTCCCAGCTCAACCACAGTGTCCTTCAGCTGGGAGAGGAGGCTTCCGCCCACCAGGCCCAAAATGAGGAGAATCGCATCACCATCCAGCTGTTAACACAGAGCCTGGAGGAGGCAGGGCGCCGGGGAGAGCGGCAGGCGAGTGAGGGGGCCGGCTGGGGAGGCAGCTGCAGACAGGTTAGGACAAGCCCTAGGGGCCTAGAGGGAGGCGTCACCCAGCAGTAGGGTGAGGGACTTCCCAAGCAAGCCCTGGAGAAATAAGTGGACTGAGTGGCATCTGCAAATCCACAGTGTCCAGAAAAAGGAGCAGAACGGCTTTAAATGCTGGTGACAGAGGAGTAAATTGGTACAACCTTCCTGGAGGGCAAGAACCTTAAGAATGTCCCTGTGCGTTGACGTCTTAATTCTGCTTATGGAAGTTGTATCTCAAGAGCATTGAGGAAAGATTTAACTGGAATATTTTTGTTGCCGTGCTATTTATAATAGCCAAACAGAATTGGAATCAGCTCGAGTCATCAACAGTAGGTGAATGAGTTAGTAAGTCATGGTGCAGCCACTGAAACCTGTTTTCAAATCATATTTAATGTCATGGGAACTGCTCAAACTATAATAAGGAAGAAAACACATCGTCTAGATAGAAATGCGTACATGTAGAAGACGGGTGAAAATTACAGCAGAATGTCAGGGTGGGCCTTGGCTGGCAGGGTCCTGGGGGATTTAAATTTTGTAATTTTTTCTTTTCTGTAATTTTCTGAAGTTTCTGCATCAATCACAAATCAGACTGCTAAGATATTTCTTGTACTTGTGAACTTGACTTTTTAAAAAACAGAGTGACCAAATCCAAAAACTTGAAGTTGAACTCGAACGCGTGAATCAAGAATGTCAGAGCCTGAGACTGTCCCAGTCAGAGCTGACAAAGACCCTTGAAGAAAGTCAAGACCAGGTGGGTGCCAGTGGTGGCTGGAGGTGCTGGTTGTAGTCCCAGCCTGGGAGCAGTGTCACTGTGATGCCAACAGAGCACTGCCAGGCCTAGTGCAGCTCAGAGAGGTTGTTGATGTGGCCTGAGGTTACACAGCTAGACAGGCACTACCAGGCCCAGGACCAAAGTTGCCTTAGCCCATGGTTCGTCTGGTCTTGAGCAAGTCATGTGAAGAGTTGTGACTCACTTTACTCACAAAGGAAAGGGGGCAGTCACCATGCCTTGGGGTGAGCTCTCTGCAGATGGAGGGGCTAAAGGAATATGTCGCGGTGGCGTCTGAGGGTTGGTGGTGTCTGGCTCACAAGCTCTGTTTCCCGCCCCGCATGCGCACATACTCACACGCATGCTGTGACACCATGGAATCTGCTGGCTCCGAGGGTGAAAAGCCTCGGGAGGTGCAAACACAGGGAGGCTGCGGCAGGGAGCTTGCAGTCTGGGACGGACAGACGTGTGCAGGGCAAGCCCCGCAGGGACCTGGGGGGTGGGAGGGACAGTTCTTCCCAGGGGATGTTCACAGGAGGGAGGGCCTCAAGGGGGAAGACAGGAACAGGTGTGTGACAGCCAGAGGTGCCCTGAGGGCTGAGGGCCCAGTGTAGACATGGGTATGGGGTACACTTGGGAGTGCCAGGGCTGCAGGAAGAAAGAGGGGCCTTCTGATGTGCTCTTGGGGTTCCTGTGGACTCTTAGCCCTGCCGCTGCAGCAGTTTCCCAGAGGTGCCTCTGCATGTTTGGGGTGCTCTTCCTTTTAAGTTTAGAAGGAACCTCAAAAGCTTCCTTGGCCAGTCTGAGTCCTTTGAGGCTCAGGAGTAGGAGCCCGCTGAGAAAGCCAGCACTTACTCGGCACCTGCTGGTGGGAGGCACTGCCGAGGCCGTCAGAGCGGGCTCCACACCCGCTGGGGTCCAGAAGGTACCTCGCGTAAGTCTGTCCTGCAGCCATGTAAGCTGGTGTCCCCTTCTTCCTCGCGATTTAGAGGAAGACCCCCCCCCACCGCCAAAAGCACGTGGCTGCAAGTCAGCATAAGGGAAGCGGGGGACTCACAGGATAGTGTAGAAAAGGCAGACAGGGCTCCCTGGGGTGGCAAGGAGAGGGTGGGTCATGCAGGAAGCCAGGTGGTCACTGTCATGCTGTTGGGTGGTTCAGAAGAGGAAGGCTCTGGGAGGCCGCAGAACAGAGCAGGTACGAGCCAGGGAGCAAGCACAGTGCTGCCACGTCACAGCCTGTGGGGGCCCCCGTCCTGGTTCTGTATGACAGCATAACAAGCCACCCTAAGCCTAGTGGCCCTTCTGTCATCATCCTTCAGGATCCGTGGGCTGGCTGGGCTCAGCCAGGCCCTTCCCACCTGGGGCCTGCCTTGGGCAGCTGCAGGCTCGGCTGGGCTGACGTCCAAGGCAGCTGTGTCTCACTCGGCTGTGGTGCTGGCTGGTGACTCTGAGCCCAGTGGACAGGAGCCCCCACGTGGCCTCTCTGCAGCATGGAGTGCTCGGAGCCCAGCAGTGAGGCCACAAGAGATGGAGACAGAAGCTGCAGGATCTCTTAGGGCCTTACCTGGGAATTCCACGACACCCACCCACCGCATTAGGCCGGGCCACCCTGGAATGGAATGGAAAGGCCTGGGATGGCGTTCTGTTCAGTAGATGTTTATGGACCACTCATCACAGGAGAGACCCCAGTGGGGCCAGACCCTGGCCTCGCCATGGAGGCCTTCGTCGGCGGGGTTCAGGCCGTGGGGATGGCACGGTCAGAGAGAGAGTGAGCATCAGAGCAGGCAGGGTGGAGGGCAGGAGTCTTTCCGGGTGGCCAGGTGCTCTTGAGACCTGGGAGGGGTGAAGGCCAGAATGGCTCTCTGAAATGAGAAAACCGGGGCGAGGCTGTGTGCGGGGGCATGCGATTTAGGACTGGTTCTCCCCTCTCTTTCCATCTCAAATGATAAGCTGCCCTCCGGGGTCTGGAGACCTAGTGTGCAGGTGTGTCTCTCTGGAGCGACATAAACAAAGGTGAGCTTCACAGTGACAGCGGTGATAATGCAGCCTCCTGAGTCATCCGCACAGTGACTGCGGAGGGGCAGCTAGGCTGGCGGAGGCTGGGGCTGCGGGTCGTGTCCTGGCCCTCACAGGCTGCAGTGACTCGCGCTTTCCTTGGGTGGCAATAGCTGGCACTTTCCCTTTCTCTTGACCATGTGGTCACATCACACCTGCCTCAAATGTGACCCTCAATGGAGCCGTGACTCCCACTCCAGTCTGTGGGATCTCACAGGTAAGGGGTGGCATGGCCACTTCTTTTAGGGTGCCAAGAAGATCTTGTGTAGTTTAGATGAATCCTCCAGAGTCAAATTGATTTAAACCGTGTTTAAACTAAGTTATACATAGTTGAGTAATAATAACCAATCATAACTTCAGCGGATTCTGTATCATCCTATAGGGTTGGAACCAGGTACTGCAGTTAATTCCACACCTGACCCCAGCTTCCTTCAACATTCCCTATGTGTTTAGTTAGGATCTGTGACCCCTGGCTGTAGCTGTGTGTCAGTATAAACTGGCCACTTAAACGAAAATTACCATGTCTGGCTTACGTGGGTTATTGTTTTAAAAGAACTAGGCTCTAGGCCAGGCATGGTGGCTCACACATGTAATCCCAGCTCTCTGCGAGGCCAAGACAAGAGGATTGCTTGAGCCCAGGGGTTTGAGACCAGCCTAAGCAAGAGTGAGACTCTGTTTCTACAAAAAATTTAAAAATTAGCTGGACATGGTGTCACATGCCTGTAGTCCCAGCTACTTGGGAGGTTGAGGCAGGAGGATCGCTGGAGCCTGGGAGTTGGAGGCTTCAGCAGTGAGCTGTGATGATGCCACTGCACTCTAGCCCACCAACAGAGCGAGACCCTGTCTCAAAAAAGAGTTAGGCTCTAGTGAAGGATGCCAGAAAGTCACGGTGGATGCAACAGAACCTGATCCGCCCATGGATCCAGTGGGGCGACGGACACAAGTTTTCCTGACTCTAACTGTGTAGAAGCTCTGGCTAAATGGGAGTTCGGCTGTCAGAATTCCAAATAAATGGACTCCATGAATTCCCGGGTGTTGCTGCATGCTCAGGGACCACACAGAAGGGAGCATGCCTGCTTTGCCCCTCCAGATGTGGGTGTCCTTGAACACAGAATAACACACTAGCACCTTTGCTGCTGTGTCTGCCAGTGGCCCCGTGGCTCTCAGCAGTCACACCAGAACTGTAGTCGCTTCTCCCATGTAGTTGCAGGGAGCCCAGCTGAGGCTGAGGCTGGCCCAGTCCCAGCACTCTGAGGAGGTCCAGCAGCTACAGGAGCAGATGGGCCGGCTGGTGCCTCGAGACCACGTGGCCAAGCTGCAGCACCTGCTCAGCCTCCAGCGAACACAGCAGGTGAGTGGGGGCCGGCTGGGGTGTGAGGGGAGGGCAAGGTTGGATCCCTGGTCCTCAACCAAAAGCTGCCCGAGTGTGAAGCCCAAGGCCGTGGGGAGGGCAGCCCAGAAGCCACCTCCAGCTACTTGAGGTCTAGTCATGTGGAAGCTACAGGGTCCTGATCCTCACTGTGACAATAAGGAACTCCAACAGGTGTCGAGGTTGGATCAGGGAGAGGGAGGGTGGTGGGGAGCCAGGTGACCCTGAAGGTCCCTCTAGCCTGGGGCTGCAGGTCCTCCCAGACACGTCTGTCTTCAGGGCTGCCCAGGTCAGCCGCTGGGCCTGTGTGTCTGTTGGCTGCCCTGAGGCCACACGCTCAAGCTGCTTATAGCCTTTAAAGGTGGTGATGGTAAGGAAGTTGCTGGGAGCTGCGAGACCACATGCCCTGTCCCGGGGGCAGCTGCTCCCAGCCCCTGCCTACGTGGCACTGTGGGAGCGCAGGCCGGAGGATGCCAATGCTGATTGCAAAGAAAAGCCAGAAACTGGATTTTTATGCGAGTGCTCTCAATGTTGAAATGATCCATCTAATTTTAAAGAATTCTGAAACCATTATGCAGACTGAAAAAAATCTACCCACAGGCACATACATATGGCCCGCAATTAGCCTCTCCTGCAGTGGGTTATTTATTGGGTGCACACTGATCTAGGTATTAGAGAAATGAACACACAGGGCAAAAACCGGAGCCGTCGTGGAGCTTACATTCTAGCGGTAGTGGGGAGACAAAGAAACGGAAATAAAACGGGAGTCGTGGTGAACAGTGCTGTGGACAGGGAGGCCATGCAGTTTAAACAGGCGAACAGAGAAGGCCTCACCAGGCGGCCCTTGAGCTTGGAGGAAGAGAGGGACAGGCCGCCCGGCGACCTGGGCACTCTGCAGGAGCAGGGGTGCAGAGGCCCTGAGGCAGGTGAGTACTGGGCACAGTTAAGGACAGGAAGGAGGGGAGGGAGGAAGAAGAGGGTAGTGGCACAGACTTGAGCCCGGCAGCGTGCTGCGGCTGTGACGGCGTCTAGGGATGCAGAGTGCTGCCTGAATGGTCTCTGGCACGTGTGTATCCTGCGTGAGTGTTTAATTCAAAAGGCTGAGACAACAGCTCACTCCTGAAATTCTCAACATAGTTCATAGTTCATGGGGGACAGACTGTAGGGGAGATCAGGAGCCAGGGGCAGGGGATGCCTTCGTGGAAGGCACTGGAGCATGGCTTGAAAGGTGGGTACAATTTGATGTTTGCAAAGCATAAATCCTAACGAGGGATACCCTTACATTATACAAAACTGTTAAGCTAAAGTTAAGCAGTGATACATTATTGACAAAACAAAGAAACTACATCAGAATTCCTCTAGAAATACACACTATCACATCTAGAGAAAGTCACTTTGTGGTCCTTTATGATTAAAATCCTAGGACCGGTTCTTTGAGGACACATCAGTCTGCTGATTCTCCCTGAACAAAGAGAAGCGATAGCGTCGTGACATGTGCTGGACGTTTTTAACTATTGCTCTGTACAGATGAAAGGTTACCTACGGTCACATTCAGATGTGTACATTTTAGCTCATTTCCATGTTAGAGTGAGTAAGACTTGAGAGGATTCTTTTTAAAATGTAAAATACCGTCTGTAACCTTTTGTGGCAGGAAGAACATGAAAAACAGCTGAAAGCCACAGAGGAGCGGGTGGGCGAGGCGGAGGTGATGCTGAGGCGCATGGAGATGCTCCTCCAAGAGAAGGCGGAGGAGCTGAAAGCACAGGTGAGTGGCGGGCGGCCGTGACGTCCGTGTCAGCAGCCTCTCTCTGAGCATTTGCCGTTACGGGTGGGCAGCTGCTGGTGCAGCGGGAAGCTGTCTTGCCACAGAACTCCAGGGAACCCGTGTTCATTTGCAGCCACTGAACTTGGGGCTCTGTCTACACTTCATTTGAGACCGTGAAAATATTTTTCAGAAGATGAGCACTTAAAAGTAACCAATAGAAGATTGATTTTTTCCAAATACATATCCTCCATCGTAGTTGTGCTTTGCGTGTATTTTCCTTTGGGAATGGTTTAAGGTCTGTTTTGAGGGGTGTTCACGTAGTTTCAGAAAGGGCATCCATCCGTTCATTCGCTCGTTCAGTGATTCAGCAGATGTCCCCGAGCACCCGCCGTGTGGTGAGGCCTCGCTCCAGGTAGACCCTGAGATGGGCAGATCATGATAAACTCTGAACGAGAGAGGATGGGAGGGGAGGGGAGGGGAGGGCATTGCAGGGGTGGGCGAGACCACTGCGAAGAGCTGGCCTGGGGCAGACTCCGGATGACCAGCATGGGAAGGCCTAGCTGTGTCCCCAGCAGAGGCCAAGTGGCATTTTGGAAGGCTCACCGGGTGCCTCCAGGTGTGCGGGGGAACCTGAGGAGGAGGAGGCACATTCCAGGCCAGAGTCCTCAGATGCCATTGAGGAGGTGACTGTGGCTGGTGTGAATTGATAGGGTGCGGGCAGGCAGGGCCCATCGTCTTGTCCTATAGGCCAAGGTCAGGGGTTTGGGCTTTTACTTAAGTGCAGTTAGAAGCCATTGGAAGATTTTAAGTAAGAGCATGATATGATCTACATTTTTTTAAAAAAAATCACACTGGGGAAAAAAAAAAATTGGAGTTGCTACTAGGAGCAAAAAAAAAAGGTGGCGGTAGCTGCTCTGATCTGTAAAAGCTTACGGCCTAAGTGGGTAAGAACTGATGCGGAGCGCCCGGAGCGGGGACAGCATGGGGCACAGGCCGGCAGGAGCCGGGTGGGGGTGCGGTGGGCACACAGAAGAGGCCTGGCCACACACCAGCGGCTCCAGAAGGCGTTCAGTGCTAGACGGAATTAAGAGAAATGCGAACTCTGGGGCAACGGTTTTATCCCACAGTAACCCAGTATGGTTTGATTTTTCTGAGGGACCCGGAGCTGGGCCTGAACTGGAGAGACATCTGTGGAAGGAGAGGTGTGCCCCTCCTGCCCAGCACCCTCCACAGCCCTCTTGCTGTCCCAGCTGTCGGGGACTCTGATGACGCAGCCCCACAGTCACTCCTGGGCACACATCCTGTTTGTCCCTCTCGCCTGGCAGCACCTCCATTCTGCTTAAATCCTGTGCTCCTGCACGCCTGCCCTGGGCATGGGGCTCAGGCCTGTCCTGCAGCCTCTGCAGGGGCCCTTCCCTGTGTCCTCGCCGCGACCCCCCAGCTCCTCAGAACTCTTCTTGCTGTGAATTTGCTGCTGGTTTCACTGGAAAACCAGAGCGCCCAAAGAAAACCTGCAGTGCCCCCTCCGCATTAACTACCTCCTGCGCCCTGCACGCCCCCCGCAGCCCCGTCTTCTCGTCACGGAAGTACCCTTGGGAGCGCTGTCTGTACCACCTCACCCGCTGGCCCTCCTGTTCTCCTGGCCGCTGGCCCAGGTCCAAAACCTTGGGGTCAGGGCTGACTGCCCCCCACCCCATGTCTACATCTCATCCATGGTCCCACCTTCAAAGTGGACAGACCCAGCCACTTCTCACCACCCTGTCTGCATGCTACCTGGCTTCCTTGTTTCCTCCTTCAATCTAGTCTCAGCACAGGGGCAATAGTGATCCTCTTAAAATGTGACTGAGGTCCTGTCCCTCCTCTGCCCAGAAACACCCAGTGTTCTCATGTCCCTCAGTAGGTGGCAGAGTTTTTACAATGTCCTCTGAAGTTCTGTCGGATCTCCCCTTGGCCCCCTGCCTCCCCCTCAGCCATGGTTTCCAGCCACAGTGGCCTCCTGGCAGCTGCTCAGTTACCCTGAGCAGGTACCAGCCACAGGGCCTTTGTGCTTGCTCTTCTCTCCGCCGGCAGTGTTCACGCCCTGACAGCCTTGTAGCTTACTCCCTTTCTTAATTCACATCTCTGTTCAGATGTCCTCACAATGACTGTCTCTGCTCACCGGGTCAAAATGGGCACCCCCCCAGCTCTATCCCCTGCTGGGTTTTCTTAGCACCCTTGTACGTGTTTTTCTTCTACCTCCTACTATTTGAGTCTGCACGCTGTGAGAGCAGGGCTGTTGCCAGAGCAGGGGGCACACGTGGGGGTGCTCGGTAACCACTTGGCAAGTGAGTGAATGCGGCATGGACTTACGGAGCCCAGTGTGGGGCCCTAAGGCAAGGGCTGGTGACTACAGTGGCCTCGTGTTCCCACTGCTGAAGCCTGTGTGGCCGGGCTGTTGTGTGCATGGCAACTGGCTCACGTCCCCGGCTGCGAGGGTGGATACAGTATGTCCTGGGTGACATCATGGCCAGCAGAGCACACCGAGAGGAACCAGACACTTTCCATACTCTTGACGATTTCGTTATTTTACATTGCACTGAATAACAGGGCCTTCTGAGGACTTGATTTTGGTCTTAAGTCTTCATTTCATGGCATAAAACTGCCTTGAATTTTCTCTACCACAGTTCAGCAAATTCTCAATTTCGTCCCTCATGCCAGGATAACAAAAATTGTCATTTTATGACAGTATTTGTGTCAGATCTGTAAGAATCCCAAAACGATGGTTTGAACTAATGTGGATGAGGGCAGGGTGGTCTGCAGCGTTTCTGTACCAGATTCACAGTGAAGTGTGGCTTCCTTCCCTCTCCAGTTTGAAAAGAACACAAAGTCCAACCTGTTGCTCAAGGAGCTCTACGTGGAAAATGCTCACCTGGTGAAGGCACTTCAGGTCACCGAAGAGAAGCAACGAGGTGCTGAGAAAAAAAGCCGCATCTTGGAAGAAAAAGTCCAAGCTCTCAACAAACTCATCAGTAAGATTGCTCCTGCAGCCATGTCTGTGTAGAGACAGCCTGCTTTCCTAGGAGCACCCTTGGCCACTTGGGGATTGTGATTCTTTGTTCACCCCACACACATTTAATGAATAGCTACTATGTGCCAGATGCTGGGGAAATATACATGTTACAAAAGACTACATTTTTGTTGGCAGTCCTGAAAAATTTCCCGTTGGAAAATTCTCAATTTTTCTACTCACTGGTGAGACAGATTATGGGTTCTCTCAGCAAAGAGCAGCTAAAAATGCAAAATCAGACTCTGTACAGTTTTGCGATTCTATGTTCAGGGCTTACATCATTAGAACTCTCGACGGTAGGTCTGTACACACGTTGTTCTGGAAGGGCCTTACTCACTGTGAACTGTCAAACCGGAGATAAAGGAGGGGAAGCTCTTCGTCAGGGACTGCTCCCCCACGGGGGATGTCTGGGCAGGGCTTATCTTCTGCGGACTCAGGGATGATGGTGTTTATTGCAAATGCAATCTTTTTCTCATTGAAATGTCATCACACTGGAAATTGTACTATATGTATAAAAAAAAAAGTATAGTTTTATACCTGAAATATACATAAATTATAGCCATTTGGTTTATCAGAATGTACTACTGTAATATGAAAAGAGTCACTGTATTTGCAATAAATTTTTTCTATTAAAATTGATGTTTTTATTTTATTTTATGTTACTTTTTATTTGAGACAGGGTCTCACTCTGTTGCCCGGGCTAGAGCGCAGTGGCATCACTATAGCTCATTTCAACCTCAAACTCCTGGGCTCAAGTGATCCTCCTGCCTCAGCCTCCCAAGTAGCTGGGACTACAGGCTCGAGCCAACACACCTGGCTAATTTTTCTATTTTTTTGGTAGAGACACAGTTTTTTGATGTTTCCCAGGCTGGTCTCAAATTCCTGGCCTCAAGAGATCCTTCTGTCTTGGCCTCCCAGGGTGCTAGGATTATAGGCATGAACCACTGTGTCTGGCCTGTTTTTAATTTTTTAAACTATAAAATATTTCAAATGTATAGAAAAATAGTTTCATAAGAAACATGTGGCCATCAATCAGATGTATTAAAAGTGCCATCCTACTACAACATTCTGGACTGAGGTGAGGAGCCTGTTTGGTTGCTCTCAAACTCCTCCCTCTTCCTTGGAGGCAGCCACCATCCTGAAGCTGGCTCACCCCTCCCCACCTGTAGGAGGAAAAACTTGACAGCACTATGGAAGGACACAAAAGACCAGATAGAAAGATCAATTCTTAGATAAGAAGACTTGGCAACATAAAAGTCGACCAGTTGTTCTAAGTTTACTGATAAAGGTAACTAGTCCCAATAAAATTACAAACAGGTGTTCCCTGCCCCAATCAATCCTTTACCTCAGAATTGGACAAGATATTTCTAAAGTTTACATGTACAACTAAATAAGCAAATAAAACAATCAGGAAAACTCTGAAAAACGAAGGATGATGCATGGGGACTAGTTCTGCCAGTTATTAAAATAGCAAGTCTCAATATAGTTTGTGTTAGCATTACTTAGGGAAAATTCATAGCATCAGACACCTGTATTAGAATAGAAAAAAGGTCTTAAATCAGTGAACTCAGCTTCTACCTTAAATACCTAGACAAGAAAGAATGAATTAGACCCAAAGTATCACAAGAAGGAAATAATGACAATCAGCAGAAACCAAGGAACAGGAGCCCAGCAGTGCCACGCTGCAGGTTACGCCTGTTTCTGTACAGTCTGGCGCGGCCACGCTCATTTACATACGTCTACGCCTGCTTGTGTGCTACCGCAGCAGTCCGAGCAGCTACACCAGATTACGTTGCCTACAAAGTCTTAAGATACAGAAAAAGTTTGTTGACTCCTGAAATAAACAGAAAAAGAATTGAGAAAATCAATGAAACCAAAGGCTGGTTCTTTCAGAAGATTAATAAAATTAATACATCTCTAGTCAGATCAGGATAAAAGAAACAAAATTTCCTGATACCAGAGATGAGAGGTGATATCACCATATTGTCTATAGATAATACATGCATAATAAGGCAAAATTATGAATAACTTTATACCAAAAAATTTGATAAATAAAACGGAGAAGACACAAATTGCCAAAGCTCATTCAAGAAATGGATAACCTAAAAAGCCCTGTATCAAAGAAATTGTGGTCAACCTTCTTACAAAAACTCCAGGCCCAGAAGGCTTAAATATGAATTCTGCTATACATTTAAGAAAAACAGAATACCAAGTATATATTTAATACAAACCTGCGATATGATGATACACATACGGGTTTTCATCCACAGTTCCTGGCTTATCACTCCCATAGCCCTTGTTATAACGTTGGGGCCCTTTAGGCCTCAGAAAACAGAATTGCTGTCTCTGTCTGTCCCCCTTTCACCTGCGCCTTGTTCTCCACAGGGCAGACACCTTCCCCTGCTTTTCTGTCGTGGAGCTGGCCATAAAGAAATTCTGAGCTGCCTTGTTTGATCGGGGATCCTGTCCCACATGCTGGAGGAAGGAAGCTGCACAGAGAGGCCAAGAACCTCGACAGACAGGCCTTGCTGGGTTCCCCCACTCAGCGTATTAGTATAGCTCACACCCTTGTTGTTCAGTCACATTTCTACATGGTGGTCAATCATGCCTGTCCAGTGAAGTCTCCCTAAAAGGGCCAAGAGGACGAGGTTTGCAGAGCTTTGGGATGCTGAACATGCAGAGGTCCCTGGAGGGTGGCGCACACACCGCTTCCCACATGCCTTGCCCTATGTATCTCTAAATTTATATCCTTTATAATAGACCAGCAAAGGTGTTTCTCTGAATTCTGAGCTGCTCTAGCAAATTAACCAAATCCAAAGAGGGGGTCATGGGAACCCCAACTTGAAGCCAGTCAGTCCAGGTAGATAGCATCAGAACTTAACTGGAGGACACCTAGCTGGTGTCTGCTGCAAATTGATTGCTTACTTGGTGTGTGGGGAAAATTCACACACATTTGGTCACGTAAGTCCTTTATGTTGATTGTTTTTGAGAGAATAGAAACAACTCTTCCAAAATGTTGAAGAGAAAGGATTATTTTTCCAACTCATAAGGACAACAGAATTAGCCTGGTCCTCATAGACATGACAAGGAAAAAATACTATAGACCAATATTCTTCATGAACATAGATGCAAAAACTCTAAATAAAATTTTCAAATAAAATCCTACAAAAAGGATAATACATCATGACCAAGTATAGTTTATGCCAGAAATGCAGGGTTGGTTTAACATCAAAAAATCAATCAGCCACGGTAATTCAACATACTAACAAACTAAAAGACAAAAATCTCAGTAGATGCAGAAAAAGGATATGACAAAATCCAACATCCATTTTTTATTAAAAAAGAAAAACAACTCTCAGTAAAGTAGGAATAGAAGGGAATATCCTTACCCCAATAAAGGGCATCCACAAAAAACTTAAGAGCTAACTTCATACTCAGTGGTGAAAGACAATGCTTCCCTTCTAAGATCAGGACAGGATAGAGATGTCTTCTCTGACTACTTTTATTCTGTAATCGACTGGAGGTTCTAACCAATGCAGTCAGGCAAGAAAAAGAAATCAAAGGCATCAGATTTAAAAGGAAGGAGTAAAACTCTATTCACAGAAAACATGACCATTGATGTAACTTACAAAAAAGCAGTGAGAATAAGTGTTTAGGGAGGCTGAGGATACAAATTCATCAATTGCATTTCTATTTACTAGCAACGAGAAGTTAGAATTTGAAATTTAAAAAGAATATTTAGCATGAAAACTATGAAATGCTGACAGAAGACTTGATAGACCTGTACACTGAAAACTACGAAATATTACTGGCAGAAATGGAAAGCAGAAATGGGAATACATACCTCGTTTATGGGCCAGAAGACTCAGTATTGTTAAGATGTCAGTTCCCCCCAAATTGATATAAAAATTCAATGCAGTCTTGCTCAAAATGCTTGCAGGTCTTGTCTTTTTTTTGGTAGAAATTGACAAGCTGATCCTAAATTTCATATAAAAAGCAAAGGACTTAGCATAGCCAAAACAAACGTCAAAAAGAAGAAATGCGGAGCATTAGCACTGCTTATTTCAAGAATTATTATAAAAGTTACATACACTACATACAAATAGGGTATCAGCATTAGGAGAGAAAAGTAGGTCAGTGGAACAAAACAGAGTCCAGAAGTAAATTCACACATACACAGACATACAGAGAATGAGAGAAAGGTTTTGCAAAATTGTATCCAAAACATATAAAAGAACACTCAAAATTCATGAAGAGGCTGGGCACAGTGGCTCACCCCTGTAATCCTAGCACTCTGGGAGGCTGAGGTGGGAGAATCACTTGAGGCTAGGCATTTGAGACCAACCAGAGCAAAAGCGAGACCCCTTCTCTACTATAATAAAAAAATAGAAAAACTTAGCCAGGCACAGTGGCACACGCCTGTCGTCCCAGCTGCTCAGGAGGCTGAGGCAGGAAGATCACTTGAGCCTGGGAATTTGAGGTTGCGGTGAGCTATGATGATGCCATGGCACTCTAGCCAGGGTGACAGAGCAAGACTCTGTCTCCAAAATATATATATATATCAATAATAAACCTAAATTTTAAAAAGCCAAAAGATTTGGATAGATATTTCACCAAAAAAGATATTCCAAATAGTCATATGTAAAGATGCTGAACACAATTAGTCATTAGGGAATTGCAAATTTAAATCACAATGAAATAGCACTACCTGTTAGAATGGCCAAAATTAAAAAGACTTAAGCACACCAAGTGCTGGGCAAGGATGTGAAGAAGTGGACCTCTCATACTCATACACGGCTGGTGTGAACGTAAAATGCATGACTACTTGAAAGATCGTTTGGCAGTTTCTTAAAAGGCTAAACATATACCTACAATGTGATCCAGGCATTCCACTCCTAGTTATTTACCCAAAAGGAAATATATATCCACAGAAGACTTACACAAAATGTTCTTGGCATCTCTTTTGTAATAGCCAGAAACTAGAAACAACACTCTATTAGCAGGACTGAGGAGTGAAAGGGGGGTAGTTTTTCTCATTTATTTCTGGTGGTAGTACAAATTATTATAATTCCTGTAAGTTTTGGCAGGAGCAATCAAAGTTATCCTACAGATAAAGCCATCATGTGTGAAATCACGTATGTATAAGGTCACTCACATTAGCATTGTTTGTAATAGCAAAAGGTTGGAAGCAACTCAAGTATCCCTCAATAGGGACATGGATTTTTAAGTATTTAACACTCCATAGTATTAAGTTCCCTGGAGGTATTTAACGTCTTGCATTAGTCTGCTAGGGCTGCCATAAAATACCACAGACTGGGTGGCTTAAACAACAGAAATTTGTTCTCTCACGGTTCTGGAGGCTGGAAGTCCAAGTTCAGGGTGTTGGCAGGTTTGGTTGCTTCTGAGGCCTCTCTCCTTGGGTGAGGATGGCTGCCTTCTTGCTGTGTGTCCACATGTCTCTGTACATGCACGTCTGTCTAAAGTTCCTCTTCTCATTAAGGACACAAGTCATCTCCTTGGGTGAGGATGGCTGCCTCCTTGCTGTGTGTCCACATGTCTCTGTACATGCACATGTCTGTCTGTCTAAAGTTCCTCTTCTCATTAAGGACACAAGTCAGACACAAGCCCACCCATATGACCTGATTTTACCTTAATTACCTCTTTGAAGGCCCTATTTCCAAGTATAGTCACACTCTGAGGTACAGATTGGGATTTGAACATTTGAATCAGGAGAAACACAATTCAGCCCAACACAGTCACAAAGGATAGTATGTATGTTTAGAAAAGAATGAGAAACTAAGTATGTAGTGTGGTATCTCTGTGGAAGGGGGAATCAAGAATTTATAGTCATATTTGTATAAAAATACCCAAAATATGGCCATGAAACTAATAAAAGTGGTTAGCTGTTGAGTATGGGGACAGATGGGGATAGAAGTGGAATTGAGACTTTTGTTGTCTACCTTATATATTTTGTACCATGTGGATATATTGAACGTTTTTTGTAAAGGTACAAAATGGAATTCATCCCATCCTAAATACTATCAATTGTAACAAGCAATAAATCTTCTGAAACCTGCATCTTCCTCCTCCACATCCTAGAAGGTAAATACATTATTAGAGATACCATTTTCTTAAAGTTTTATGAATAAAAAAAACCCAGGAAAACAGACATGTATTGGGAATGACCGTATGTATGTATAGAAAAGAAAAAAAATTGTCCATACATTTCAAAAGATAGATTAAAATAGATTATTTAGCAAAACATAATCAACTAAAATTTACTCAAGAAAAAGTCCAAGGCCGGGCGCGGTGGCTCACGCCTGTAACCCTAGCACTCTGGGAGGCCGAGGTGGGTGGATCGTTCTGAGCTCAGGAGTTCGAGACCAGCCTGAGCAAGAGCGAGACCCCATCTCTACCAAAAATAGAAGGAAATTAATTGGACAGCTAAAAATATATATAGAAAAAATTAGCCGGGCATGGTGGCACATGCCTGTAGTCCCAGCTACTTGGGAGGCTGAGACAGTAGGATTGCT
>CAUYSK010031641.1:0-44681 GCA_963575035.1 Avahi laniger
TTTCTCTCCCCTCGACAGTGTCCAGATGTCTCTCTCTCTCTCTCTCTCTCTCTCTCTCTCTCTCTCTCTCTCTCTCTCTCACACACACACACACACACACACACACACACACACAATTTTGGCCACCGTGTTAGCGTGTTCATTGACACCCATACCCACATAAATCCATTCCTGGCACTGCTATCAGTCTAATATTAATAGTTCTGCAAGATGAGTGAGGTCATTTTACTTTCTTAATTCCTGTTATCTCTAGAATAAAGTCCAAAGCTTTCCATGACCATTGTGTAAATTACTCTTCCCTTCCACTCATCTTGTACCAACGTTTTGTGCATTCTTATCACTTCATACTTTTGCTCAGGCTGTTCACCCGACCTGGAATGCCTTCCTCTTATTCTCTCCCTTGAAGAATCAAGGGCGTCTTTGCAAATTCCACTGATGACACCTTCCATGAAGCTCTCTACCATCCCATCCAACATGAAAAGCACAAATACAATCAGGATTCATGTCTCCTTTCTTTACCTTCCAACTTCCTGAAGCTTTTAACTCCTTAGTGGGACTTAGGACCATATAAATCTCAAGACTGACCAGAACCTTAAAAATCATTTGGAAAGATTTTTGTGAGTTAGCCTCCATTATTCACTCATTTATAAATAATAATAAAATTTCAAAATATTTAATGTGCAACTGGTATGTGCCAGGCAATGATCTGGGCACTGAGAGAGGTAGTAGGCAAGGCAAAAAAGCCTTTGCTCTCACAGAACTTTCTTTATGTTGGGAGAAGGAAGACTAGAAATACACTTGAAAAAGAAAACAAGAGCCAGTGTCGTGGCTCATGCCTGTAATCGCAACAACTCGGGAGGCTGAACGGGGAGGATCCTTTGAGCCCAGGAGTTCAAGGCTACAGTGAACTATGATTGTGCCACTGCTCTCTAGCAGGGGCAGCAGAGCGAGACCCTGTCTCTTAAAAAGAAAGAAGGAAGAAAGAAAAGAAAGAAAGAAAGAAAGGAAGGAAGGAAGGAAGAAAGGAAAAGCAATGAAAATACCTCCAAATATGGAGTATTTGGAAGAACATTACTTGGAGAAATTAAATAGAGAATGACTGAGGGGAGGAAGAAATTTTTTAAAACTGGGAGGTGGAGAAAAGCATCTCTGACATTTGAGACCTGAATGGTAAGAAGGAACTGGCCAGGTAAAGATGGGGGAAGAGAACATCTGGCAGAGGGTAGGGCAAGTAAAAAGGCACTGGAGTGGGAGCTTTCTGAAGCACCTCGGAAAGCCAGCCCAGGGGTGAAGGGGTAGGAATTCTTAGATGATGTCAGGGAGCTCAGTAGGAGCAAGGAGTTTGAAATTTATTCTAAATGACATAGAAGCTTCTGAGTCTGCAAGTTCCTTGAAAGCAGACATACCTTAGTCTCCTTACTGCTGTGGCCCAGCACAGTACTTGGCAAAAGACATAAATGCTGTAAAGAAAAAAGTTTTACCATCAAGTTACTTTGAGAATGTTAAGATGTTCCTTATTGTAAACCAGAGAAAGCGTTTCCAAGGCTACGCAATATATGTCCATGGTCACATTTGGATAAGAAGAAATCTAGCCGTTAAGTGGCAACCCTTGGATTTCAGTTTCCTCCAAGGACCATTGTGGGGACTTTTATGGGCTAATAACAGTCCTACTTGCCCTGCAAATCCCCATTCATTCTATTTTCTTCGATTCTATCTTATCACTGAAATGGTTTGAAGCCTCAGGAGCTTTACAAGCTTCACTCTGCTCTTGGCTTCTTGCCTCTGACATTCAATTTTCACACCTACTTTTATGAATTCAAGAATGGTACTAGACTGGCTTCCTCTGATAGAATTTTTTCCCTTTCAACACATTGTCAAACATTGCTTATTTAGAAGGCTGTATAGAACATATATGTTTCGTTTAAAGAGTAATTATAAAGCAAATACTGGTGTAACCCCTACCCAGGTTAAGAAATAGAATGTTGCATTTCAGAATTGGGATCTTGGAACAGAAAACAACCTTTAGAAATAAAAACCATTCGGTTTGCACCCCTTTTACAGATGAAAAGACCAAAGCTCAGAATTGGCAAGTGGTTTCATGCAGGCCGCACAGCAGTTACTAATAGAGCTTACGAAAAATCATAAACTCTAAACTCGTCAGCCCCACAGAGATAAGAGGTTTAATTTCTCAGACCAGATTGGCTGGACTTTAGATGACTATTTTCAATCAGAGTTGAGGGAAGAAGAGCTAATTATCTCATGAAGTTACTGTTGTTTCCCTTTCTAGGAGTTCTTCATAAAACCAACACTGGTAGTCTACTCTAAAGATGCTTGCTAATCTCAGACGTGGTTTGATTTTTAGCAGGGAATTCTTTATTTTTCTTTCTTTTTTTTTTTTCATCACCAACTTGGCTCATGTTTAGAGATATTTTCTTAAGCATCATAAGATTTTTGGTGAGTAAATCTGTGAGTGGTGAAATCATAAGTGGTTTGGATCTACATGAGTGGCTTTTTATTCCAAAGACAGTTTTAGTTGGAAGGGTGGGGCATCGTAAGCATATCTGAACCAATGAACTCTGGTACCTTGGAAGCACGAAAAGATGAGGACAATAGCCAAACAAACATCTGTATTCCTCCATGCAACTCTTTGCTCTCACAACAGACTTTCTTGATTTTCAATAGGCAAGTAGAAAGAGGCAGTGTTTTTGATTCTTAAGAATTAATTCAAAGGTAGAAAAGTCAAAATGTCTTCTGTTCTGGCGGAAAATATAGTGTGTTGGAAGTTAAACATCAATGAATAGTGAAGGACCATGGTTAACTGGAGACCATCTGTCCCGTCTAAAGATATTTACATTCTCAAACATTTTAAAAATACTCTGTGAAAATATACATTTAAAAATACTCTGTGAAGACCAAACAGAGTCTATCTGCAGGTGGAATGAAGGCTATAGCCATCTCTTTCCAAGTTTGTCATCTCTGAATCTTTTTGTACTAGTCAAATCAAATTAAAACTGCCAAAAAGTATAGTGGTGAAGAAAAAATTCACAGAGTTATAGCATATGGGTTCAGGGTTCCGGTGGTGATGATGGTGGAGAAATTTGCGATGAAGCAGCCTGCCTTTTGGTGAAACTAGTGTGATTTATCATTTTATTTCTACATGCTTGATTTGGGTTCTTTCCCCCATCCCAAGCTGTCTTTCAGTTCACAGATTCTCTCTTCAGTTCTGTCCATTCTGCTTACAATCATCTGTTAATTTTTCCTTTGATTAGTGTATGTTTCGGTGCTAGAATTTCATTTTGTTCTTTAGAAAAAAATCTTTACTTTTCTTTGTCAAAATTTTAAATCTTAATTTTTATTTGTTTTAATATGGCAAAAAGTTATTGTAAAGTCTGTTTCTTATATTTATATATAAGGAGGACCTATGGTTCTCTTTCTATTGTCTGAAGTTTTTGATGTTACTTTAATGCTATTTTGTCTTCTCCCACTATTTTTACTTGATTTCATTTTATGTGAGACATTATATTTCAAAAAAAATTGTGGAAGTTATTTTATCCTAGGATAAAGCCTCTAGAGAGAAATTTCATTTTTTTCTGTCATTTGCCTGGGAGACTAGCAATTTGGGGTCACCTTAATCCAATGTAGGGATTTATATTATCTGGGCAACCTAGACAAATCAAAGTTAGGCTGTGTGTGAGAGCCGGGGAATTTTGATTCCAATTTTTGTTCCCCTGACTCAGTGGAGCTGATAAAAATCCTTTTCAATCTCTCAGAATGCATTTTTCATATAGGCAGATGTGGCACCAAATAATGGTTTCCCTTCCTCTGGATGTTGGCTTGGTAATTCTTCATTGCCTTTTTCACTCTTTTATGCTTTCAAGCCACTGAGCTAACTCATGATGCAGAACTTTCTTATCATTATATGCCATGGAGCTAAAAGATTTTTTTAAAAAAAGTCTATCCATTAGCCTTCTCCTTCAAATATATATATATGGTTTTGGTGAAATTTTGGAAAATATGTAACTTGGGATCCTGAAAACCAAAGCATTTTTTTTTGACAAACTGAGGATGTGTGACATCTTCAGAATCAAATGAGTTCTTTTTGCAGGGTTCAACTAAAGATTCAACTTCTTTTCAGCACATGCTTCTGATGGGTTTGAAAGTTGGCATAGCAATCTGTGAGTTCTTGCAAAAGAGGGCGTTCTTAATTTTCTTGGCTTAAAATTACTTAAACACATGAAGAAGGTTTTTTTTTTTAGTGAACTTTTTATTGAAATAGAAAATAAATACAGGAATAGGCATATCTTAAAAGTGTGGAACTAAAGGAATTTTGGTGAAGTTAACACATCTATGAAACCAGGACCAAATACAGAAGTAGGTTGTTAAGAGCACCTCAGATTCCTGTTTCGTGTTCCCTCCTATTCGCTTACCCCTCAAGGGTAACCACTATCCTGACTTCTCACACCATGGATTAATTCTGCTTATTTTTAAACTTTACGTATGGAATTATTTAGCATGTGTCTGTACACACTCTTTTGTGTCTGGCTGGTTTCTTTCTCTCAACAGTATGTTTGGGGAATGTATGAATATTATTGCATGCAGTTGTAAGTCATCCATTCTCATTTTTTGTATATAAATCCATTGCATGAATTCCAACATAATTTATTAATATTCATCCACATAACTGTTGATGGACATGGGGATTCTCACCATTTTTGACTATTACAGATAGCACTGTTACAAAAATTCTTGTCCATTCTTATTACCTTTTAGTAAACGTAGATATCAGGAAGATTCTTGACATTTCAGCTTCTAAGTTTTTTCCTGTTTACCAGGATTTTACCAAGATTATTGTCCTTGAGGTTTTAATTTAGACATAAGCAGATGTGGCACCAAATAATGGTTCCCCTCTTCCTCTGGATGTTGGCTTGGTAACTCTTCATCACCTTTTTGTTTTACTCTTTTTTGCTTTCAAGCCATGAAGCTAAACTCATGATGCAGACTCTGAGATGGTTTCCATGAGCTGCTTTCTGTATGAGTTGGGGGGGCATTTTGCCCAGATTACTGTGTGGTCCTTTGCCTCAGCATCTAGAATCTAATGGTCAAATAGGATGAGTTTGATACAATAGCAGAAAGACCTCATCAGGAGAGCATCTCATTTTGACTTAAACCCTGGGTCTGCATCATGATTTCTGAACACTGGCTTGTGATTCTACCTGGTGAACCAAATTAAATCTGTTATGCATTACATTACAGATGGTCTTGAAATTAATTCTGCCATGTCTCAGTTGAATGTTTAAAGAATGTGAGAAAAGCCTGTTTATATCTACAGAAGTACGCAATCCCTTCAGAAAATATTATTACAGTTCTACTAGCTAATGACAATCTGTGAGAATTCACAAAAGAAAGGATGCTTGTGGAATCTTCAAATTTCTTAAAATCTACGTGGGTAGAAAATCTGTCCGTACATAAGAATGAAAGATGCTTAAAACAGACTATTATGGCCAACCTGGGTTATTGTCATATATACCTCAAAGCTAAACAGATGGTTATTATGGGAATTAGAGTAGAATTACTTGTCCATTCTTCAAAGCCAACCAAGCCTCTACTATTTGCTACTCTCTATGCTAATATGATTTACATTAAATTATATTCAATTAAATGTTAATTATATAACAGGGTATCATCATAACACGATATAGTCTAATTTCAGTGAGTGATAAGAGCTGGGGAGAAAAATAAATCAAAGTAGAAAGACGTGCGGGAGCAGGATGTTGTTTTAGGCAGAGGAGAAAGGTCAGGACATCTCTTTGAATGGACAAACTGAGTGGAGGGAGGGAGAAAACCTTGCCAAGATCTGGAGAGAAAGTATTCTGGGAAGAGGGAGCTGCAAAACCAAAGGCTCTGAGAGGGAAACAAGACTGGAAAATTCAAGGAGGGACAGCAGGACACTGTGGCTGGAGTGCAGCGAGCTAGGGGGAGAACAGAGGAAGTTGGATGAGAGAAGAAGAGGAAGACGGGGTAACATAAGGAGTTTGGATTTTATTCCCAGGGCAATAGATGCCACTGGATCTTAAGCTTGGGTGGGGAGTGTGTAGTTTGATTTAATATACAGTTTGGAAAGATCAGTTTTGCTGCTTCATAGAGAATGGATTATAGGCTTTAAGAATAGAAGCAGGGCAGTCTCCCTGAATTCTGAGAAATACATTTGATTCCCTGGGGTTAGGGGGTGGGGAGATATGTGTTGTGGAAGCTGCTACTGGGTAGAGTAGGAAATTGTTTCAAAGGAAGAAAGGGGTCAACATAGGTAAGCAGACTGTTAGCATTTCAGGTTGAGAAACTATCAGGCAGACTACTACGTTCCACTCCTTTATTTTATAGATGAGAAATCCAAGGCTCAGAAGAGAGAGGATAAGTAACTTTCCTAAGGTGAAGCTGTGATACCACATTAAAAACACAAAGGGATTTGGAGAAAATTAATTTTAATTTAATTAATTTGGAGAAAATTAAAATTAATCCTAAGTTAAACTATTCACATGCAATAAAGTGAAATTATGGGTAAAAGATACAAGTATTTTGAAATTGAGAGCTGAAACTTTTTTTTTTTTGAAAACTAAAATTTCAGAGAAAACAAAATGGCCAGCTGATGATCTTTACATGCACTTTGGGAAAGTAATATTGACTCTGAACTTTTTAATGGTCAGGCTTATGCCTTATTAATTTTTCTAAAACTATTGTTGTGGATGCCTGACATATGGTGGGTGCTCTATAAAAGTTTGCTGAATGAATATATGAGATTCAGAAGAATTCTGGAAGATCGTAGAAAAAGGAAGAGAAAAATATCTTCTCTGTACTTAGTACTGTGCTAATATTGAGAAAGAACAGTATAAGCATTGGTCAGGATACTTTGGATTGTGAATGACAGAAGCTCAGTTCAAACTGATTTAAAAGTTAAAGAACATTTATTGGCCCATGTAACTAAGTCCAGTGAGCAGTACTGATTTCAGGTATGGTTAGATCCAGGGTTCATATGGCATTTAAAGTATTCTCTCTGTCTCTGTTTCCGTCTTTCTCTTTTCATTTATTTGTTCATCTTTCCTTCAAGTTGGCTTCATTCTCAGGAAAGCTGTCTTCATATGGAGGTCTCCCTACAGTCATAAAGTTAAATCTACCAGTTTATTAACACCAACAGAAAAAACTTCTTTTTCCCAAATGGTTCTATCAAATGTCCCATGCCCACTGTTTGCGATTGTCCAGGCTTATGTCATGTGTCCATCTCTAAACCAATCAGGGTGGTCCAAATGGTGGAATGCCCTAGTGCACCAGGCCTGGGCCATGTACTCCGTCAGCCCATGCCAGGCCAGTCAGACCACATGAACATGGGCTAAGTGTCTGGGAGGCAGTGTTTCTCAAGGGAAGAGTGTGGAATGATTAGCAAAAGTTAGTAGACTGGATAGTGGTGGGCAAAACAACAAATATCCTTTAACAAAGTGAACAAAGAAGAAGGAAGTCTTGTTGTCGAAGAGATAATTTCTGCTTATGAAGTCCCTCTAAAAGCTAAGGTCCCTCAACTCTAGAGCAAGACTTGGCTCAGTATTCAAAAGACTCCTTTGCTTGTGATACCGACAGTGCAGATATTTGTAGATGTTTTTGAACCTCTACCTGTTATGTTTAAGGCTTTCTACGATAGCTAAATTTTCCCAAGGCCCCCTGAGAAATTGAATGAACATCTTGGGTGCAGAAGAGCTTACAGGGCTGGTGGTCATTGGCATATTTCCCTTCTTCTCACACCCTCCCTGGTCATTGATGTGGAGCTCCAAACTCATGGTTTATCCATAGCTTATTTGAAGCCATTCTTCATGTTTACTGAAGAAGACATCCACTGAGCCCAACATCTGCATTTTGGAAGCTCAAGTGCTAGGTCAATGGAATGGTTAGCCGAATGGGATAGTAGCTTCAATTACGTGTGCTCTTTTTGTTCTGTGATGAAGGTAACCAAAGAGACAAATTCTGCTTCTCTACCCTCCACCAAAATGTCCCCCAAACATTGTCCTAGCCAGTTGAAAAATAAGCTAAAGGATTCCAAAACAAGTAGATTAATTGAAAACATAAACCTTATATTTATACTGTAAATGAAAATCCAGAATCATTTGCCATTAACAGCATAATTCATAAAGGAATTGAACAGATTATTTGAGGTCATAGAGCATCAATCAATGAATATTTGCCTCAGCATTTTCTGCTTTACTTTGCCACACATTTCTTCTTCGTGTATAAATTCTGAGAATGTATTTCTAGTCATGGCTTCATGAAGCCAGTGTTTACCCCTTTCACAATTTTTGCCATATACACCCTATTAGCAGGGTTCAGTGAAGGAAGAAATCATGCTAGGTATTCCAAGCAGGAGGTGACTGAATACAGGGAAATAAGTGCTTACAAAATGGTGGGAGGAGTGGAAGTCAGAGGCAGCAGGGGAATTTTGGTTTCAATGTCAAAGTCAAGGAACTGTGATTATGTTTCCCACTCTTGCTGACTCATAACTGCTTCAGCTTCATGAGATTGTTGACTAGAGTGTAGAACCATGAGTCTGACTCCTGCGTGTGCTCAAATCTCTCAATCAGCTGCCTCTTTGTAGCAAGATCGCTTCCACTTTATTTCTGCCTTACAAAACTCATGCAACTGCATTTAATTGGCGCAACACAATCCATATCCAGAGCCCTAACTGCAAGGGTGTCTGGAAAGTATAATTGAAAATCTCCAACCTCTTGGAAAGAGAAGAGGAGGCTAGAACAAACCTCCCCCAAGAAAAAACCTAATCCAAGAATATACCACCTGTACTAACCTAACAAATTAAAATTATTTTAAAAGGAAACCTTATGTTTATACTGTAAATGAAAATCCAGAATCATTTGCCGTTAACAGATGGTACTTGTCAAAGTAAATGCAAGGAAATTGTTTGCCTTAAGTTTCCCAGAGATTTTCTTCCTCTTTCAGAGAACAGAACAATTATAAAAAGACTCTTCTCTCCTTGTTACTGAGGGCTTTCTCCTTCCTGCACCATTCCTCCATGCCATCCCCATCTCTCCACTTCGTGTAAGCCAAACACCAATATTTGCAATTAAATTGCACGCTATATCTTGAATTAAGGCAAACTTTTTTGCAAGCCATCTTCAAGATTTCTTTTTTCTTGGTGGAGGAATGAAGAAAACCACTTAGAACCTCTCAGTTCCACCCGCAGTGCCCTTCAATGCACTTTACTGATGCGAAACATTTTATTAGAATATAAGCACCTTGAAGATGCATTGATTTCTTTTGTGTTAAGTTCTAGGATAGATCATACTTTTTTTTTTTTGAGACAGTGTCTTGCTCTGTCACCCCAGATAGAGTGCAGTGGCGTCATCATACCTCACTGCAACCTCAAACTCCTGGGCTCAAGTGATCCTCCTGCCTTAGCCTCCTGTGTAGCTGGGACTACAGGCACTAACCATGATGGCTCGCTACTTTTTCTATTTTTAGTAGAGATGGAGTTTCACTCTTGCTCAGGCTGGTCTCGAACTCCTGAGCTCAAGCAATTCCTCCCACCTTGGCCTCCGAAAATGCCAAGATTACAGATGTGAACCATCATGCCCGGTCCCCACATTTTTTTTTTAATCCCACCTGGATTTCAAAATCTAAGAAGAAAACAAAATCAAGAAAGATGACTCTTTCAGAGAATTTCAAGGAATGAAACAAAATAAAACAAAACAATGAGCTGAAAAGCAGCATTGGCTTTTGGGTAGGGCTGGGTACCTGGTTCACTTCTACAGGTTGAGCCACCAACCCCAGGCAAGAGATGCCCATTCAACCCAATTCCTTTCCTGGTGCTTTGAGTCTATCCTTTCTTTTACCAACTGACAAAATCCTTCTCTGCCATGGGGACCATAACTTTCTCTTTTCTTTCCTCAGTTTATCTTGGTCATCATGACCCTTGAACTCCTGTCCCCAACTCTGTTTTGTCTTTTTCAGAGCAGTTTCACTACTAGCTTCATACATATTACTGTCTGCCTTTCAGAGAGCTCCATGATTATCTATTTTGTTCACAGTGGAATCCCTACCATTCAGAACATTGCTTGTTATAAACACTCAATTCACGTTGGTTGAATGAAGAACAAATGAATGAGTGAAAAGTCAAGTCAGACTGCCTAGCTCCGCCAGGCCAATCTCAAAAAGAAGCCCAAACCCAGCACAGACTCACTTTGAACCTTACTGTGTTACACAGAATGTCAGATTAACCAAAATTACGTACAACTAATGCACTTCCAACTCCAGACCGCTCTAATTGAATATAGGCTTCGTGTGTAAACTTAACATTGGTATTTTCCCCTTTTGGTTTAGAAAACGAAGAATTGGCGCTGAGCCTTGGTTCTACCACCTCCTAAATGACAAATCACTTGCATACTTCCTCACCTGTAAGATGGGGATGATTTATTTTTTATTGAATTCACCAATTGTTGCATGGGTCATATAAAATAAGGCATTTGTCCATGGATTTCATCATTTAAAAAGTGGTTTCATGAGTGCCTAGCACATGCAAGGCTTTTGAATAGGTGTTGTGGAACGGGGCATGTGAGTGCTTTCCAACCTGTGAAAATCTGTAGACACACAAGGCTGGACTACAGTGTGTGAAAGATTGAATGATTTGTCTTGATTCTTCACTTCTTTCCTACCATACAATTATATATGCATACCTTTTGCTGCATACCTTGTGGTGCCTCCCACGAGGGCATGTGGAATATAATTCCCCATCTATTTGAGGTTGGGCTTTCTCATGTGACTTGCTTTAACTAACAGCATGCTGGTGAACAGGGGCTCTAATGGCACTTACATGGTTTAACTGGACCTCTTGTTCTTCTGCCATCACTGTGAGAAGAATGTGTCTTTGGGGCCTGGAAAAACCAGGAGACAAGGGAGGCAGACTTGAACCCAGCATACAGCCTGGAGTTAAGCCACCCTGAGCCCAGCCAAGATCAACCAACCCACAGATGCATAAGGGAAAAAAACAAATGCTTGAAGTTGTAAGCAACTGAGATTTAAGGTTGTCTGTTGCCCAGCAAAACCTGACTAGGACACATATTAAATAAGTGGATTGTTCTGTTAAGGGATATACTGAACTGACAGTTTTTTAGAGACATCAGGAGAAACCAAAAACACTAGATTTCAGTGTTGGCTCTCTTTTTTTGTTTCTTCTTCTTTTTTTTTTTAATATGATTTCTAAACACCGTTTCAATCATTGGCAATTGGATGCTGTTCAATCTGCCTACTGTCACTTTTCTCACTTTATAGCCTCTTAGGTCTTATTTGCTATTTCTTCAAAATGACAAACATAGGCCTCAAAGCCTTTGCACTTGTTGTTCATTCCTTCCCCTAGCCTTCAAGGGAGGTGTGCACTTTCCTGCACAGCTAATGTTGGCCTTGACCATGTAGTGTGTCAAGGACATTCTCAGGCCTCAGGAGACAGTGCGTATTTTCACTAGTGTTTCTGGAAACTTCTTGCTCCATCATGAGAAGAGCATCTCCCAAGTAGCTGCTCCCTTTTCAGCTTGGGTTTCAAAATGAGATTTGTGGAACAGAATTGCTCTGGGCAACCTACAGACCCTGGGTGGCCCCAGCCAACCTGTAGATCCAGAAGCATAAGAATAAATGTTGTTTGAAATCACTGAATTCCAGAGTGGTTCGTTAAACAACACGATTGTGTCCATAGTCAACAGAGACAGTATCATTTGGCATAAGAACCTATCTTGTAAACTCAATGCATTTCGAGATCTCTGGTCTCTGTGAGTATGTACAGGACCTAACTGACTACAGGGCAGACATCGTGGCAGAGCTAGACTTAGAGAAAAATTAGTCTACAATTTTTAGAAGCTCAGAAGTTTATCTTACAGTTGACCATTTTTAAGGCCTAAATCAGTGATTTTCAACCAGAGGCAATTTTGCTTCCTAGGGATATTTGGCAATGTCTGGATACATTTTTGATTGTTATCACTCAGGGTGAGGGTGCTACCAGGCATCTAGTGAGTGGAGCCAGGGATGCTGCTAAACACCCTACAGAGCACAGCTCCTCATAGGAAAGAATTGTCCAGTCCCAAATGTCCCACTGAGGAGTCACGGGTCTTCAGTTCTCATGAGCTCCATTTCTTTAAGAGACAAAGACAGGAGGTATCATCAGGGTTGAGAAGCCCTGGGCTAAATACATATTTCTTTGTATAATTGACTATGAAAGCATATCAGGTATTATCTCTGGACAGCACAGCATTAAAACTGATATCACTTATTGGGAACAAACAGGAAAACTTGACCAAGTAAACGATGGCCTCCAGAGAAGAGACCAAAGTTCCTCTATTATTTATTAATCCATTGAAGGACATAAAACAAAAGTAATTATGTGCTCCTTTTGGGAGGTTTAGAATCTCTCAGAGGACTTAAATGTCTCATGGAGGCTTTCCATTTCTCCTGAGCACTTTGGGAAAATTCTGTATCACTCAGATATCAGAGGTCCTAGGATTTAGCTATTTATTTACTTCTCATCCATTCAAATTATTTATGGAGTCCTGACAACACGCGAAGCACTCTTAACATTTCTTATTCCCAAAGTGTCAGATCTAACTTTGTGTTTGGCTTTTTTTCAATCTGAGTATGTAAAAATGCACGAAGGTTCACATTTATTTTGAGGCACCCCAACAGTGAGCACAATCTTTCAGTTTACCCTCTGCCTTTAAAACGCCCCTTTCTGTATTATGAGTCTTAAAAGGAGGTAGAACCTGCCTCCTACTAGAGATGTCTGAAATCTAGAATGCATTTTCCCACCCTCCCTTATAGACAACCAGATACAATTGTGTAGAACCTCATATTAGAAGCCAGTGGAACCCATTCTGGTGATGGCTAGAGTTAAGTGCAAAAGCTTAGTGGTAGTAATAGAAGCACACAGATTCACTTTACAGGCATATTTCTCAGTATGTTTTATAAGTTAGTATCATATTTATGAGTCAATTGTCTATGTGTATTGCTAGTAAGAGGCATACCAGCAGAATTTGATCCTATCAGGTAAATGAGGGTGATATAAAGCTTAGAACAATAGTGATCTCAAGAGAAAACTCATTGAACTAAATCTGAAAATGCTGAGCAACCAGCTTTTATCCCTCGAAACACAAGAATTTTCTGGCATATCCACAGGCCCAGCTGGGTCCTCAGAGAGGTCTAACCTAGTAAAATTATCCCTACCTTCCACTATGAGTTCCAAGAGAAGACTTGACCAGGGGCAGGCTCTGGTCATGAAAGCTCCTGCTCCGTCACTCTTAGTTTTGTCCCTTTGGAGTCACAGTGGGTAGCATCCCAGTGAGCAGGGTATCGTGCAGGAAGATGGTTCAAGGCCTGAGCTGTACATCTGAGCAGTGCAAACAATGCATGAATACAGCACTTCCTGGCCACAGTGAACTGGAATGCCCTTGTCTTTTTGATAATTCGATTTAACTGTTTTGAATTCAACCCCAATATCTGATTCACACAATGCCTCTTCCTGTGCCCAGCTATGGAAAGGTTAGAAGGCAGCTAGCAGGAAAACAATGTTCTGACAGTTAAAGAGAAAATCAATGACAAATGCCTCCTTTTAATATTTTCCCATCTAATCCTTACAAAAGCCATGTGAGAAGGCATAGCTCCTATTTTTCAGGTAAGAAAACAGGAATTCAGAGAGGTAAACCAAATTCTAACTCAAGTCAGTCTGATTTTCAAGTCCATACTCTTTTTCATCAACTACCAAAGCCAGTTTGGTACTCCCTTTATAACCTGTTAATATTCAAATAGATACAATTTTCGTCATGGAAAAATCTGACCCCTACCAGGAGGGAGGCAGCAGAAAACACAAATTCAGCCCCTGTCATAGAAGGATGACATTGCACATGGTTTCAAATCCCTTAGGGAGGCAAGAAATCTGCTCTGAATTTGCAAATCTGATTTTGAGGACTCCAGGCAAGGAAACTGTGTCAAAGTCAGTATATCTGCTCAGAGACAGATTAGGATCAGGTCACTGCCACACTGTTCCCTGTCCCCTCCTGGCCCACCTGCTCCACTCACCAAATCACTGTGCAGCCAGAAGACCATCAAAGCAAAAGGTAGCTTTGTGCCCTCTGCCTTTTGTCCTCTCTCTCTCTGTCTCCCTTGGCTTTTTGACACCACGTTGGTGGCAACCAGCAGCCACCTGCTTATAGACACAAGTTATTTGAAGTCATAAAACAAGAGTCAGCACCAGCTATTGAATTTTCAAGAGCTTCTCAGCTTTTCTCTGAGAAAAACATGGTTTCTTCAAAGTGTCAAATGGAGTACCAATGCTCCTCAACGTTCGATGGGTCTATGTCCCAATCAACCCCTTGTAAGTTGAAATACTATAAGTCAAAAATGCATTTAATACACTTAAACTATGGGACAACACAGCCTACCTTAGATGTGCTGAGAACACTTACATGGGCAAAATCATTTAACATAAAGCCTATTTTATAATAAAGTGTTAGATATCTCATGTAGTTTATTGAATACTGTACTGAAAGTGAAAAACAGGATAGTTGTACGGGTACTTGAAGATGGTTTCTACTGAACACATTGCTTTTGCACCATTGCAGAGGTGAAAAACAGCAAGTTGAATCATCATAATTTGGGGACCTTTTGTGTAGCCGTTATATGTGTGGACTCTGGAGCCAAATTGTTTAAATCCTAGCTCTTCCATTTACTCACTGTGTGACCCTGGGATGTAACATTACCTCTTGGATGCCTTAGTTTCCTCATCTGTAGAATGGACTCGTTTATACAATATGTTCTGAGCACCTACCAGGCCAGGCCTTGATTCCATATTCTAGGAATGGAACATTGAGCAAAGTCAACCAAGTCCTCTGTCCTCATAGAGGAGACATATCATAAATGATAAAATTGTAATATAATTTTAGGTAGTGCTCAATGACAATGCAGGATAAGGGATGGAGAGATTGGGAGGGGGGTGGCTGTATTACAAGAGGAAGAAAGGGAAGGCCCTTGGAGAAGATAACACACCAAGAAGACCAGAATAATGAGAAGAGAGAGAGACGTTCAGATACATAGGACATGAACATTCCAAGCAGAGGGAGTGGGGGCAAAACAAACAAAACAAAACATAGCAACTGTCCCTACCTTACTGGACTGTCATGGGAATTAAATGGGATCGTAGGAACTGCTCTGTGAATTTTAGCTTTGCATGGATCGCAGACTCTCAGAGTTAAGAGAATGATAATGTTATATTCCAATCTCTTCCCCTCATAGTGCAGGTGACTCCTAAAAATAGTCATGGAGCTTCAGCTTAGGTACCTTCCAGGATGGGGGGCTCCTACCCCAGGAGGCAGAGCCTTGCCTCCCATTGTTGGGTGGCTTTTCTCCGTAAGTGCCTCCCTCCATGGAACTTACATCCTACCTGCGGGAACCGCAAAGAACGTACCTGCTGCCTCCTTTCCACGACAACGCCTCCAACATTCTAAATGTCTCAGCTCACTTCCATCAGTTCCTTCAACCACTCCTCATCTACATGACTTTCAGATTTCTCACACTTTCATTTGATCATTTCAAAAACACAGCACAAAATGCTCAGTCTCTGAAAGACTTCTGAGAAGCAGGAAAAATGATGAGATGAGCCTTTGAGGCTCGAACTTCCTCATTCAAAAGGCTTTTCCTAAATAGCAGAGTCCCTATGTAAAGGGGAGTATGTCTGTGCTTCTGGGTGTGTGACTTCTCCTTACTGCTATCTTGCTCGGGCGTAAGCCCGTCTGCACCAAGTTGGAAACACATTCACAGTAATGGTTAAGAGAGTAAGTCAGCTGCCAGAGCTGCTAGCTTCCTGGAGACCAGGGTAGAGAAGACAGAGGAGAGGACAGGAGGTGTTGGGAGGGTGGTAAGTGGTGGTATGTTCACAGCAGACTGTTACTCCCCCTCATTAACTAAGCATCAAATCAACAAGACGCGAACAGAGCTGATGAGTCAAAATCCTAGGTTCCATTTCATGTGAGCCAACCAGCTGGATTTGCTTCTCAGCCCCAACCCAACTCCTTATCCCAGCTAGCTGCCCCCAAAGTGGGAGGGTATAGGTGGATCAGCATAAACCCGTGCCTGCTAGGAAATAATTCCCCAGAGAAATCTTCCCAGGGGTAGATGACTTGGGCCACATTGTCTTTAGAGCCTACCTTGCAGTTCCTCCTTGGTATGACTTCTGAAACGACAGGCAGATTTTGTTACCGTGGACCACACGACTGAATTTTCATTCAGTGGTGAATGTGAGGTTCTGTATCATTTGGGAGCCCTGTATTATCTGATTCAATTGTTGGGCAAATAGACATTATGGCTGGTAAGTAGAAACAGGAAATAATATTAAAGAGAGTTAGGTTTTGACCGGTTCATTCGTTTCAGTTTTCACATTTAAAACAAAAATCTTATTTCTTAAATCGAATGCACGAAGGGTGAGTGCAAGAAAAATTGAGGCTGATCCAATATGAAACAATAGTCATGGTGCCAACAGCCTCTAACCACAGCTTCACATTGATTTATTTATCTGCTCCGCTGGGCTGGCACAATAAAGCAGCCACCACGCTGATGTTCACATGATGCCACTCCAGGACTCAGTTTGCTGGGAGCTGCCAATTGGCTGAATAACTGCTAGAAAATAATGAGCCGGATTCTCATTGGTTGATCTACTTGACTGACAGGCAGTTTGCACGAGGCCAGGAATCGTTCATGGGCGGGTCCATTCCAGGACACCAGCCGATCTGACCTTGACGCTGTCAAAACTGGGCAAGTTGCCATTTGGGGATCCTGACAGCATGAGCCACAAGAATTTGCAGCCTCATCCTACCTGACTCAAAGCTCTTGCTGTTGTGGAAAATGTGCCTGCAAAATTTCATTGCCTTCTGCAGTTTACAGACAGGATTTTTTTTTTTAACTCAGTGGAGGTGGGAAATAACTCTTTGAGCCTTCTGTACCCAGCCAAAGCCCAGGCATTCTTCAAAGGCAAACTCCTGAGTGGATTTTTTTTTTTTTTTAACCATTGAAGTGCACAATAATCTCTCTTTCTCTCTCGAACTTTTAGAATTTTCCTTGTCTAGATCAGTAGATTTCAAACTTTAATGTGCTTGGAAGCTTCTGGGTATCTCCTTAAAATGCAGCTTCTGATTCAGCAGTTCTGGGGTGGGATGTGATATTCTGCATCTCTCACAAGCTCCCAGGAGGTCCACGCTTCTGGAGCAAGGATCCGTTTCTTTGATAGTAGAAATGAACTGTGCTGTGACCTTGTACATTTCTCCAAATATATATAAGCTTCTTGAAAGCTTGTGTGCTCTCTTCCTTTAGACCCTCCCTGGCACCTTGCACAGTGGTATGTAAGCAGGCGGCGCTCAACAAGTAATCACAGAATAAGTAAACTCCTATATGGTAGAAAGTGCATTGATTCCTTACTAGCACAATGACTCAGGCATGATAAGTGCTCAGTAGTTTTTAATTGATTGAATGAATGAACTGCCAGTATGTAAGAGGCTAGTGAGAGAAAACTAAAAAAGAGAGGACTAAACCTAAGTGAGATTTTTCAAGCTCTGCCTGCTTTAGTTAAACAGGTGGGAAAAATATGGATGGAAATTCAGAAAACACGATGTCTGGAATTAACTCACTTGCACCCTTGCCATGTGGCATTTAACACTGTCATGAGGATTTTTAAAAATTTCCACTGTCACAATAGAGTTTCCAGTGAGCGCTCTGGTTTGGGTGTTGTGTACACAGCAGGCAGTAGCAGGGAAGAGGAATTCACTGGAGCAAACCTCAATGGGCAGGGACTGTTTGAGAAGCTGTTAATCCTCAAGCAGTGGTTTTGACAGATTCTTTTCAGGGACATCTGCCTCCTTTTCCCACCTCTGATCACCCACCAACCTAGACCCTGACGAACAGACACACACACACACCCATTTTTGACCTTGGCCTGGAAACTCAACTCTCCTTGCATAGCTTTATCTGCTTAGAGATTGGATTCAGTGCCCTTGCCACACAGTTGGGCCCTGACTGAATACACAGGCCACGGTGGTTCGTGGGGAGGGCCAGCCGTCTCCTAACACTGGGGAAGGAAAGCCACTGATGGCAGAAGGGGGAAATTTATGGAGGCAAATCCAGCAGCTGGGAGCACCAGGAAGGCCTGGGGTCAAGGCAGTAGCAGGAGTCCTACTCTTTAGACTTAGGGAGTTGACTAGGCTCACACTCCGTGGGGGGCAACTCAATACACATTGTGGTTTTACAGCAGCACAAGCTTCTTCACCTGCCCTGAATTGCTCTCTCACCAGCCTGTGGTTCCCCCTTCCCTTTGCCTGTCCCGGAATTTCTGCCATTAGAGCTGTCCTTTTGGATTAGGAAAGAAATCAGACATTGACTTTGGAAGGCCACTGTTAACTGTACTTTTGATGTCTGGCACCGGTGGGGGTGGTGTAGGGGAGGCTGTATGTTTGCTGGGAATCTTCCTATGCCAGTGCATGGGTAGGCAGAGCCCTGGGTGTGTTTTCCAGATCCCTATAGCTGGATATGAAGGGAGGCCATGAAATTTAGGTAAATTTCACTGATCTGAACCCTGAGCCTTGCCAAATCACAGTCATCCTGGCTGTGTGACTGTCACAGGGCTCAGGGTCAAGGGGGAGCATAGCACATCTCCAGGACAGGTGAAACAACTCTGCAACCTGGAGCTGCTTCCTGGAAGGGCAGAAAGAGGTGGTGAAACCCTAGGGTCCTCAGACCCTACAGGTGTGCGAGGGTATGCCCTGAGCAGCACCTGTCTCAGGTTACTGCACTCAGCTCTCCAGCCAGCGTGTCAGTCTGGCTGGCTTTACTGCAAAGCTGTGTTTCCTCTGGTGCAGATGGCTTGGATGCTCTGCAGGGCCCAGCAAAGGTGCACTGGGCAGCTTCCATTCTTCCTGCGTAGCTGAGAGCTCTGCAGTGAGGGCGCAGGCCAGCTCTGGGCTGGCTGCCAACAGCCTCTTGCAGACTGCGTCACAGCACAGACCTCCCGCCTGCAGGCAAGGGAGTTGCAGACAGCAAATCCAGGGACTTGAAATGCTTCTCTGGGGCCCCTTCCTCCCTCTTTCCATGCCCTTCTTGGCTATTTCATGCAGTGGCTGGGGTTCCTTGTTCCTTTTCTCTTCCTCTACCCTGCAACACCCCCTCCCACCACCACTTATCACACTGCGACATTTACATCCTCAGTGGCATCTCATGCCAACCTCCAAACAAAATTTCCTAGTGCATGCCCTTAGGACACTGCTCTCTAGGGACAAACAGGCTGGTTGGCTTGATGAAGTGTTAGGCGTGCCAATGTGTATCAGTGTGAAATAATGGAAATATCTGTGCTCAGAAAATCTAGAGCTTCCATCTAGAGACCTTCCCCTGGCAGAGAACCATCAAGGTGACTTTGGTTCGTCAAGTTCACCTTTCTGTGCCTTGATTTTCTCATCTGTCAAATGAGAACAATTATTCTTCCTGTCTCTGTTTCATAGATTTTGTATGAAGTATTAATATCAAGTGGGATAATGTATGGCTTCATAAACTTTAACATGCACAGGAGTCACCTGGGGCTTTTTAAAAACTGCAGATCCTGATTCTAAAGGTCTGGAGTGGGGCCTGACTTCTGTGTGTCTAACAGACTCCAGATTAATGGGTGCCACTGGGCTGGAGGCCACTCCTAGTGAAGGCGCTAAGAAAAAAGATAACAATTCGAACATTATGAAACAACAGGAAAATGTAACATTTTAATTATTTTATGTATTTTCCCTTCTAAAAAGCATATTTGCATCATAAAAGGAGTCTTCACATCTTTAATTCAAATGAATGTCATCATTTTATTAAATAGGCACCTCGGAGAGCTACTAGAGAGAAAACGGGAAGTTGAGAAAAACTGATTATTATTTCTGTTGTCACTGAAGATGCCTCCTCCTTCCTTTTCCACTTTTCTTCTCTTTCCCCTCCTCCTAGAGTGAATTTTGAGTTCGGAGGCAAATTTTTATTAAGCTTATGGTCAACAAGTGACCAAGAATGTTGACAACTTAGGCTGATGGGCAAAAGGGGGATTAAAAGCCACTGGTTTCTCAAGAGAAAGACAATGTGTGTGCACCAAAAGGCATGTACAAGAATGTTCATGGCGGCATTATTCATAAAGTCAAAGCCAGAAATAACCCAAATGTCTAGTAACAGTAGAATAGAATAAATTGCAGTATATTCATAAAATGAAATACTACAGAATGATAAAAATGAACAAAGTAGAATAACATGCACCCCTGTGTAAGACTCTTATAGGTGAAATCACAAGCCAGAAAAAGCCAGACTTAATGCACATGCAGCATGATTCCATTTATATGAAGTCCAAAAACAGGCAGAATTGGTAGAAGGGGTTACCTCTGAGGAGGGTTGTTGTTGACCGGGAATGGGCATAACGGCCCCTTCTAGGTGCTAGAATGTTCCTTCATGTTGACCACTGATTCACTGAGCTGAACTCTTAAGATTTGTACAATTTGCTGTATTTTTGTTGTACCTCGATAAAGAAAAATTTTAATGCTACAAAAAAAGAAAGCCTAATTCTAATTTTACCCCCAAATTTCACATTTCTGGGCCTTTCTCTCCTTCTCTCCCACATCTTTCATAAAACGGAAGCCCATGTGGGCCTATCAGTCTACTTCCCTGATGTACTCCCTGCTGTCTTCCCAGGTACTTTTTCTAGACCACATAACAAAAATAGAACCTGCCTTCTCGTCACTTCCTGCCCCTGTGACTTCACAGAAGGCTCCAGGCTGTGTTACCTGGAGCTCTCAGGCCCCCTCTGCACTCTAAGCCTGCCCTGCTCAGGTGCTGTGATCTCTGGCCACCAAAGCTTCTGCCTTCTCTATGGCTCTGAGCTGCAATCCCATCTCCCCAAGTCCAAAGTCAGGTGTGCAGAGATGTTTGTATTTTAATGCTTGTATCCCATATTTGGGTTTCTCTAAGAAGGCTCTGAAAGTTGTGAGGTATCATTTAACTGTTGTCACAATAATGCTGCCTCACAGGCACCCCAAAACTCAGTGTCTTCAAACAACAGCAGTTACTAGTTCTGAAGGTTATGATGGTTTTCCTCACCCTAGAGGTATCCACAGCCAATGCCTGACTCTTAAGGGGACACACAAGCCTCCTTGTCTCCAGGGGGGACAATTCTGAGCTGTAAAGGAGACCACATCCATGCCTAGACCCCTCTCCTTCACCTGAGAACCCTTCCCCACACATCACTTGACAAGAATCCACATTTCAGGCTCTTCTAGGAAATTTGTCCTAGAACTCTTCCTCACCAGCTGTGTGGTCCTTTTGCTCTGGGCCCAGCTCTGTTGATCTCAGCTGGGCTTGCTTGTAAACCATCTGTCAACCGGAGGATAGCTGCTCTAGGATGGCCTCACTCATGTGTGTGGTGGTCACCTGGTTGTTGTCTGGGGCGGAGGTGGTGGTGACTGGGCCATGTCTCTTTCATCCTCTGGAAGGCTAGTCTGGGCATTATCACTTGGTGCCAGCTAAGGGTCAGAGAGAAAGGAGAGGTGTTCAAGGACCATGGAGCCCAGGCTTGGAACTGGCAAACCATCCCTTCTGCCACATTCTATCAGCCAACACAAGTCCATATTCAAGAGTGGGGAAACCCAGTCTACCTCTGGATTGGAAAAGCTGAAAAATCACATTGCAAAAGGTGTGCATACAGGAAGAGGAAGAAAATCAGCGCTGTTTTTTATAATCAATCTACTACCTGTGTCTGGGGCACCGAGACAACAGTGTTGAGAATCTGGTCTTCTCCCTTCCACAATGTGTCTCTATAAAGTAGCAGCTGCTCTCAGGACTTCCCAGGCTGCAACCCTGACACTGACCCTACAGAACCAGTGGAACCTGCTCTCTAGCCCTCTTTCATGCATTTTTCCTTTGGGGCTCAGCAGGCTTCTTTTAATCCTGCCTGGTCGAACAAATGTGTGGCAACCTAGGTGAAAAGAAGGAACAGCCTTAAGTGTTTCTGCTTGTGGGAAGAGTTTTAGGACAAATTTCCTAGAAGAGTCTGAAATGTGGATTCTTGTCAAGTGATGTGTTGGGAAGGGTTCTCAGGTGAAGGAGAGGGGCCTAGGCATGGATGTGGTCTCCTTTAGAGCTCAGAATTGTCCCCCCTGGAGACAAGGAGGCTTGTGTGTCCCCCTAAGAGTCAGACATTGGCTGTGGATACCTCTAGGGTGAGGGCTGCAAAACGTCTCCTTGCTGCTGCTCCTATCAACCTAGGACAGTTTTCCAGAGCAAGGTGTAGCCATGGGGTGGGCTCTTGAGAGCCAACACTCAAAGCAACCAGAGAATGGAACGATAGCCCAGAAAAGGGATTTGGGCTGGACCTCAACTACATTTACTACCAAGAGGAACTATTTAGAAAATGAATTATGAACTCAAAGAACTAGAGAAAATTTCAAGGAGGCCTGATAACTCTGTCAAAATATTGATGAGTTGTGATGCCATGTAGAGAAATCCACTCTGTGGGCAGACCTAGAATCCACAGTTGAACCCTCCATAGAGGCAGGTTTGGGCTTAATATAAAGGAGGAACTTTACACAATTACAGTGACCTGAAAATGAAAAGGCCTGCCCTGGGAGTAGGGAGTTTCCCAACACAAAAAGAAAAGAGACTGGGCACTAGTTGGTGGGCAAAAGGTATAGGATATTGGTTAGGTTCCTCAAAAAAAGAAAAAGACTCTGGCTGGGATCTCAGCTTCTTGAATCCTTAATATTCTGGCCAGAGATTCCAGAGGGAGGTGTGCAGAGGGCACATACAGGGCATGTGTATGTGCTTCCTTCCTTCCATTAACACCCAGCTTTGGCCTCAATCCCATGTTCATACCTCCCAGCTCTGTCTGGCTGAGCACTGACGTGCATATAGCACCAGCTACAAGGGAGAAGAGAAAGGCAAACCCTAAAAGATAAGTCAAGATGGATTCTAAGAAGAAGGGTCACTATGTACATCCCCTCCAAGAGCTCCATGGTCCAGCACTGGCTTTGAGTCTTATTAGAGATGTACACTCAAATATATGAATCTTCTGGGTCTTCTGCTTGTTACAGAGAGCAGTGGAATTTTCTCATGCTTCCAGTCTGATTGTACAATATAGTCACCTGAGGACCTTTAAAAAAATCAAACTGTCCAGCTGCTCCTCAAACTATCAAAATCAAAATTTCTAGGGGCAGGAGACGGAGATCTGTAATTTTTAAATACCCCAGGTAATTTCATTGTACAATTTAGGTTAAGTACCATCATTTTAGGGACAGTTCTGAGACTTCAGCTCACATTGGAATTATCTGGAAGGCTTGTTAAAACATAGATCCTTGGGCTCTACCCCTAGAGCGTCAAATTCAATGGGACTGGGATAGGCCTAAGATTTTGCATTTCTAACAATTTCCCAGGAATTATTTATGCTGCAGGTCTGGAGCAACATTGTATAATAAGAACCACTGCTTTAGGCCAATGTTCTTCAAACTAACGTGTACACCAGTCACTGGAGATCTTTTTAAAATGTGGGTTCTGATTCGGTAGATTTAGGATGACACCTGAGAGTCTGCATTGCTAACAAGCTTCCAGGTGATGCTTCTGCTAATGGTGGGAAGACCATACTTTGAATAATAAGTTTCTAGATTCAGGTCCCCCCATCATCCCAGTCTACGTGTGCTGATTGGGTGATGTAGCACTCTACTGGCTAGGTCCTGAGGTTGAGACTTGGTGGAGAGGGAAAACCATCCATCAAGATGCTTGGTACACAGTGATGAGCATAAGATGGCTTTGTTTGGGACCAGAAGCAAAGCTGTCTAGGAGGGTGCCTACTTTAAGTGCGAGAGGGATATTTTCTCAGTTAAATTCAAACCTTTGGTGCCAACAGGTTCCCAGGCAATGCAGATGCTGCTATTCTGGGAACTATAAGAGCCCACTGATGTAGATGTATAGAAAGAAAGAAAAAAACCTGTGAGATGGTTTCAATGTATCCTTGCCTCAAGTGAGGGCTTGGAGTGGGCAATGCTTCAATGTTCGTTTCTTGAATCCTCTAGTTCTGTGACTCTGATTACACTGGCCCAAAGACATTGGTATTTATCCATGTTCAGCTCTTAGGTGCCGGATATTAAAACTCTCAAAATGATTGGGTCAATATTTTCAAGGCATCCTAGGTCTTCCAGCAGTGGGTAGAAACAACCTATTGTTGGATCAGATAGCTTCATGGAATCCTATCCTCTCTTGAAGGTACCAAGGTTTTTTGGGGGGATCCAATTCATGTATGTAGTGAGTTTCAGGCACCATCAACTTACTTTTTCTTCATTTGCCTACCAGGACCACTCCCCTCCAAAGTTCATTTGAGGGAACAGAGCTTTCTCTCCTCTAATATCAATAAGTTTGGAAGAATATCAAGGTGACATTGGTCTTACCATTCTTCTTTTGAAGACTCAGTTTTATACCGTCTGCTAATAATTGCTAACTTTCCAAAGGAGCCAGGGGAGATTAATATTCTGCAAAAGCTGATTTATGACCAGCCACCTCTGAGAAGATGGCCTGAGTCACTCTCCCTGACTCATGCTCACTCCGGAATATTCAATGATAAAAATCTTCTCTTTAAACACAGAAAATTTATGAGCAAACTTCAAGGTCCTCCTTCCAAATTTAGTGATTAGTCTTGAAGGCTGTACAGGGAAAGCAAACAAAAGCTATTTGTAGAGCAGCAAAAAGGGATGCCCCAAATTTGTTTTTTCAGTCTGTCCCCAGGTTGTGGCTCAAATGACCATTTGTCCTTCATGTTTACCAATTATAAGGTGATATTTGCAAAAATATCTTGAAATTGAAGATATTTTTGAGAACTCACAGAACAGGATGATAAATATTAAAATAGTAACAAATAGTAACTACATTTATTGAGCATATTCACTGTTTTAATGATTAAACCCTGAACTTTTTGGAGGTCCTAAATGTTCTCCTACAGACCTTGTGTGATGGCCTCAAATATTCCTCCCATTTTACAGATGGGTGATCTGGGCAAAGAGAGGGAGCTAAGTTGCCCTATGTTATAGCTACAGTGGTGATACCAGGATTAGAAGCCCAGTAGGAACTCTCTTCCACGTGATGTATTAATACTAACTAAGGCAAACCAAAACAAAAAAAAAAAAAAGAAAAGAAAAAAAACAAATAAAAAACAAGCTGACAGAGGGATGAAATAGTCACAGGGAAGTTTTGATTTATTTTGCTTTGTTTTAATTCTCAGACCTATGAAGGAAGTTGGGGCAGCATATTTATGTAATGAGAAAGTTTTGTCAGGTGTCAAATGCATTCAGGTGCTTTCAGCTTTTAAACTGTACCAGGAGACATATATGGCTCATTAACAATAATAACATGTCCAATTATTTACTATAATTTTGTACTATATAAATACATATATACTTACACAATGTATATTATATAATATACAATTGATACATAATATAGGTGAGACATACATAATATATACTCTATTGATTATAATTTTTTATATATGATATTTAGCATATTATATATATATAGTTTTGGAGCAGCTTTAAGATATAGTTTATATACCATAAAATATACTAAAGCATACAATTCAATAGAGTTTAGTATCATCACAAAGTTGTAAAACTATCACCACTAATTCTAGAACATTTTCATCACCCCAAAAAGAACCCGCATACTCATTAACAATCACTCCCTGTCTCCCTTCCCTGCCCTCCCATTGCCTAGCAACCACTAATCTCCTTTCTGTCTCTAAGGAGTTGCCTGTTCTGGATATTGCATATAAATGGAATCGTAAAATATGGGATCTTTTGTGATGGGCTTATTTCACTTAGCATGATGTTTTCATGGTTCATCCATGTTTTAGAATGTATCAGTACTTCATTCCTTTTTGTGGCCAGATAATAATCCATTGCATGGAATATACCACATTTTGTTCATCTGTTATTCAATGGATGGACGTTTGGGTTGTTTCCACTTTTTGGTGATTATTACCTAGACATGAAATTGCTGAATCAAGCAATCACTGTATGTTTAACTTTTAAAGAACTGCCAAACTGCTTTTCAGAAATGGCTGCACCATTTTATAATCCCCATTTTAGAGCCATACCTGAGGGTTCCAATTCTCTATCCTCACCAACATTTGTTATTGTCTGCCTTTTTAATTTTTGTCATCCTGAGGGATGTGGAGGGATATCTCATTGTAGTTTTGATTTACATTTATTCATACCTAATGGCTAATGATGTTGCTTTTAATGTGTTTACTGTCCATCTGTATATCTTCTTTGGAGAAATGTCTATTCCGATCTTTTGCCCATTTTTAAATTGCGTTGTTTGTCTTCTTGTTGTTGACTTGTAAGAGTTCTTTATATGGCCAAGTGTCTTATCAAACATATGACTTGCCAATATTTTCTCCCATTCTGTGGTTTGTCTTTTCACTTACTGCATGGTGTTCTTTGAAATACAAAAGTTTTTGATTTGTGCTTTTGGTGTCATACCTAAGAAATTATTGTCTAATGCAAGATCACAAGTATTTATGCCTAGATTTTCTGCTATGATTTTTACACTTTACTGCTTACATTTAGATCTTTCCTCCATTTTGAGTTAATTTTTGTATATGGTGTGAGGTTGGGGTCCAACTTCCTTTTTTGGCATGTGTATATCCAGTTGTCTCAGTACCATTTATTGAAAAGAGTATTCTTTCCTCATTGAATTGTGTTGATATCTTTGTCAAAATTCAATTAATTATAAATGTAAGGGTTTATTTCTGAACTTTCAATTTGATTCTATATATATATCAAAAAGATATATCCTTATGCCAGTACCAACTATTCAAGATGATTATCATAGCTATGTAGTAAGTTTTGAAATAAGCAAGTATGAGTCTTCCAACTTTGTCCTTCTTTTTTAGGATTGTTGGATTCTGGATTTCTTGCCTTTTCATGTGAATTTTAGAATAAGTTTGTCAATTTCTGCAAACCAGGCAGTTAGGAGTTTGAGAAAGCTTAAGTTGAATCGTAAAATTAATTTGGAGAGTATTTCTATCTCAACAAAATTGTGTGTGGTTAAGATAGCAATCTTAACAATACTATTGGGATAGCAGTAGACCCCAATCTGTGAACATAGAATGTCTTTCCATTTATTTAGGTATTCCTTAAATTCTTTCAACAATATTTTATTGTTTCAGTGTATAATTTTGTATTAGGATTCTTTAGAGAAACAGAACTAATAGGATCTAGCTATCTATTTATCTATCTGTAGAGAACAATATTGTAAGAAATTGGCTCACATAATTATGGAGGATGAGAAGTTCCAAGATTTTCAGTCAGCAAGCTGGAGACTCGAATGTTTCTGTTTAAGTTCAAAAGCCAGAAAAGACCAATGTCCAGCTCAAGAAGTCAGTTATAAGAAGTTCCCTTTTACTCAGCTTTTTTGTTCTCTTTTTGTTCTATTCAACTATTCTTTTATTTGGATGAGGTGCCATCCCCACATTAGGGATGGCAATTTGCTTTACTCAGTCTACTGATTCAAATGTTAATCTCATCTAGAAATACCCTCACAAACATGCTTAAAATAATGTTTTGCCAAATGTCTGTGCACTGCATAGCCTAGTCCTACGGACATATAAAATTAACCATCACACACTTCTTTGCTTAATTTTTTTTCCTGTGTATTTTATTTCTTTTGATGCTATTATAAATGGAATTACTTTCTTAATTTCATTAAAATTTTTCTTTTTTACTTTTATAGGTTCAGGGAGTACAAGTATAGTTTTGTTACATGGATTTATTGCACAGTGCTGAAGTCTGGGCTTTTTGTAACCATCACCTGATTAGTACACATCATACCCATTAAGTAATTTCTCATCCCACTCCCCTCTCCTATCCTTCCTCCCTCTTGTCTGAGTTGTTAATGTCTAATATTCCACAGTCTATGTCCATATGTGCCCATTATTTAGCTCCCACTTAGAAGTGAGAATATGTGGTCTTTGACTTTCTGTTTCTGAGTTATTTCACTTAATATAATGGTCTCCAGTTCCATCCATGTTGCTGCAAAAGACATGTCTTCATTTTTTTCATGGCTGAGTAATATTCTATGGGTGTGTGTGTGGGTGTGTCTGTATATACATATATATATATATATATATTTAAGTATATATTCCACATTTTCTTTATCCAATTATCCATTGACATTGATGGACAGTTAGGTTGTTTCCATACCTTTCCTATTGTGAATAGTGTTGCAATAAACATACAAGAGCAGGTATCTTTTTGATACAATATATTTTTTTTCCTTTGGGTAGATATCCAGTAGTGGAATTGCTGGATTGAATGGGACTTCTATTTTTAGTCCTTTGAGATATTTCCATACTGTTTTCCATAAAGGTTGATCTAATTTACCTTCTCACCAACAGTGTATAAGCTTTCACTTTTCTCTGCATCCTCACCAACATGTATTGTTTTTTGGTTTTTAAATAATGGCCATTCTGACTGGTGTAAGATGGTATCTCATTGTGGTTTTAATTTGCATTTCTCTGATGATTAGTGATGTTGAGCATTTTTTCATAACTTTGTTGTCTTCTTTGGAAATGCCTATTCATGGCCTTTGCCCACTTTTTAATGGGATTATTTGTTTTATTTCTTGTTGAGTTGTTTGAGTTCTTTGTAGATTCCGGATATTAGGCCTTTGTCAGATGCTTAGCTTATGAATATTTTCTTCCATTCTATAGGTTGTCTATTTACTCTGTTAATTATTTCTTTTGATGTTTAAAAGGCTTTTAGTTTAAGTCTCATTTGTCTATTTTTGTTTTTTTCTTGTATTTGCTTTTGAGGTCTTAGTCATAAATTACTTGCCAATGTCCAGAAGAGTTTTTCCCAGGTTTTCTTCTAGAATGTTTAGTTTTAGGTCTTACATTTAAGTCTTTAATTCATCTTGAGTTAATTTTTATATATGGTGAGATACATGGGTCCAGTTTCATTCTTTTGCATATGGCTATCCAATTCTCCCAGCACCATTTATTGCATAGGGTGTCCTTTCTCCAGTGTATGTTTTTGTTTACTTTGACTAAAATTAGTTGGTTGTAAGTATATGGCTTTATTTCTGTGTTCTCTATTCTGTTCCTTTGATCTGTTTTTCTTTTCTTTCTTTTCTTTTTTTTTGAGACAAGGTCTTCCTCTGTCACTCAGGCTGGAGTACAGTGGCACAATCTAGCTCACTGCAACCTCGAACTCCTGGGCTCAAGCAATCCTTCTGCCTCCGCCTCCTGAATAACTAGGACTACAGGGGTGAGCGAACCACATTTGGCCAACTTTATTTTTTTGATTTTTGTAGAGACGGGACCTCTCTATGTTGCGCAGGCTGGTCTTGAACTCTTGGCCTCCTGCCTCGGCTTACCAAAGTGCTACAGTTACAGGCTGAGCTACGACGTTTGGCTATCTGTCCATTTTTATATGAGTGCCATACTGTTTTGATTACTGTAGCCATGTAATATAATTTGAAGTCAGGTAATGTGATGCCTCCAGCTCATTTTTGGATAATTTATTGCTAGTGGTGAGAGTAGACTGTCCTGATTTGAGGGGGAGAAATTTTTCAGTCTTATATTAGTATGATGTTAGCTGTTGGCTTTGTATTGTATATGGCCTTTATCAGTTGAGGAAATTCCCTTCTTTACTATTTGTTCAATATTTTCATTTTGAAAAGGTGTGGAAATTTTTTAAATGTCTATTGTGTCTATTGAGATGATCATGTCTATGCAGTAATATTTGAAATAAAAAATAAATAAAATGGGCTGATAGAAAAGGGTATGTCAGAGAGTTTGTACATGGCCTATCTGATCAGGAATTTGTCTGATTATGTGGGTTTATCAAAATATATTAATAGATGATAGGATATTGAAATGTTTTATTTCCAAGCCTCAAGCCTACAGGATAGGTGAGAACTATCAATTTTATTTTTTTTTCAATAAACTTTTGGTTATCAATGTTTCTCAGTGCCAAACCAAAGTAACTGTATTTATCTATTAAATGATTTTAAAATTTTGAAACCATCTCTCCTAGTTTTATGGTTTTAAAGTTTTTCTTAGAAGCAAAATAAGACAGGATTTAAAAATTCCTGGGCTGTTTTCTTTGACTACATCAGAGGCTGATTTCTAAGTTCCTAATGGTTTCAATCAAGGTCCTATTCTCCTTAAATTGTCGTTTAGATGTTGAAGAGGATTATAATTTTCTCCACATTTATTTGAAATTGAATGGTCAATTAAAATACACACTAACTAACCCCTAAATCGATTGGACTTCTAAGAGATTTTTCAAAAGGTATTTAAGGGGATAGTAAAGTAAATGATGCTTGAAGGTTTAAAAGCCCCACAATTCTTTGAAAAGCCCACTTTAATTTAGGCAGAAACCCATTCAATGTGAAAAGTGCTGTAAAGAACGGAGGGGGGCAGTGAGGGTGTTTGTGTATATGTAGAAATAACAAATGCAGAGAGGTGGAGATTAATGGAGACAAAGAGAGAGATGGTGGCTTCTCACACCTTAGCACCTCCTGAGAAACAGCCTCACCAAGGTGCCCTGTACCCAAAAATTACAGACAACTGTCAAAGCCAGGTTCTTTCCAGGGAGTACCCAAATTGGGACAATGTGCATACAGGGCAACCATGTAAGAGTGACATCTCCCCGAAAATGTATACTGCATACATAGCTTCCTAGGCCATTTTGGGAGCTGAAGGTGGGCAGGAAGAACCCAGACTCACTGAGACTGAATCTTCCCTCACTCAAGGGAACCAGGGAGTTCGAGTCAGCTACAATTTGATTATTTTTCTTTTGAAAAATAAAGCATTGTGCTGTATTTTTAAGAATGAGACTTTTTCTGGAAGCAGAAGTAAGCTGACCACTCGAGTTAAAAATCTTCCTTCCCTTTGACCTCTGTGTTCTTTCGCTCCTAGTAAAAGTGTGAGAAGCAAGGAGCCATGAGTAAGTCATATACTTTGTGGCTGGAATAAGAACAGATGATGGCAGCAAGTCCATAATGATGGAAATTCTCCCACTTACATTTAACAGGGACCTTCTGGGTTGTACACTTTAAGAACAGAGGCATTGTAGACAGACAGAGCCCAGAACCCAGGGAAGGCACTCTACCTTGTCAGAGACAATGGAGGGCAGCTGTCTCCAACCTTTTTGGCACTAGGGAAGACAATTTTCCCATGGGCCAGGGAAGTGGGGAGGGGATGTGGGGGATGGTTTTGGGATGATCTGAGTGTGTTATATTTATTGTGCACTTTATTTCTATTATTACATTGTATATGAAATAATTATACAATTCACCATAGGTTGGGGACCCCTGGTGCAGGGTATGGCTAAGAGAACAGCTGGGTTGAATCCTGACTTCACTGCTTACTAGCTGTGCAATCCAAGGAATGCTGTTTATCCCTCTGTGCTTCAATTCCATCATTTGTAAGTAGAGATAATAAGAGAATACCATGTAATATTATGGAGATGATTAAGTAAGCTAATATGGTCATAGCACTTAGAACAGTGTCTTGCCCAGGATTAGTACTTGGTGAATATTAATATCATTGTTTTCATTGTCATCATTGTCATTATTGTCATCATTATATGGGACTATGTCAAGTGACCAAGCTTCTCATGCTGACTTTACCACTTCTTTTTACAAAACAAAAAGGACTAAATCAATTTGAATAAGATCATTTGTTTCCAAACATGTTTGTAGCAGCAAAAATAATTTTTCAAACATAAACTTTGGGAGAAGTTAAGCATAATATGTACTTGCTGATTTTTTTTTTTTTAATTCTGGTTGCCTAAATCAAATAAAATAAATTTGTGAGCTGACATAAATAATAGTCCAGGGAAGATCTAGCTTCAAGAATAGCTGAATATCAGGTTCAAAGATATTATTAATAAGATCAATTTTTTTTTTCTGTCTCCTTCTCTCAGCTCTGCTTCCTCTCTTTTTACCCCATTCTCTGGATCCTCTGCCCTCTTCCTCTTCCTCACACGGTGGCTGTCAGTAGCTCTCAGAGCAATATCCCTCTAAATTCCAAACTCGTGAAAAAGAGGGAGCATCTTTTCCCCAGCGTTCTCTGTGAATGTCCTGATACTCATTTTGATTGGCCTGACATGGACCAAATGCTGAGCCCTACACCAATCCCAATGGCCAGAGGAATGTATTGCACTGATTGGCCCTTGGATCACATGTTCCACCCCTGAGGCTGGGAAGAAACCCTGTCCCTGAGACCAGAAAAAGGAAATAAGCTGTCCCTAGTAGACTCGCTTTTCACGCTGCCTCCTTGACAGTCCCTTCTCAAAACCATTGAGTGTTCCTAGTTTGAAACCCACTAAACATGGGGATGCCTAACACGCAGCAAGTTCCAGGTTGCAAATTTTTATCAAGGTAATTACTATGGGAGAGGTCATTGGCCTGAACAGCTTCCTGAGGGAGGGTACATCATTTCTCCCCAAAATCTCAGCATGCTAACATCCAGCAGCTCTGCTGCCCTGTAAGATATTGCCTTGTCTCTATGCACCCACAGCATGCTGACTACCATAGACATGTATGCAGTAGTAGGCAGGGGACTTATCTGGGTCGAGTTCTACATTTTACTATGTGTAATGCACTTTCCATTCTGATTATTTATTGCAGTTGAACCAACATCTTCAAAACATAGTGGCTTAAAATAATAGTAATTTATTAGTATCTCTCATAGTTCTAGGGTTAAATAGGCTCCTCTGGGCATTTCTGGCTTGTGGCTCTCTGTGGTTACAGTTGGACAGTAGCTAGGGCTAAGTCAGCTTTAAGGCTTTGTTGCTCGCATATATGATGCCTGGGCTGGGAAGACTCAAATGGCCAGGGCTGGAATAGCTAGGGCTTGCTGAGCATCTCCTTCTCTTAGCGGTTTTTCCATATAGTATCTCCAGCAGGGTAACCTTGGAATATTCATATTTGTTACATGGCGGCTGAAGACACCAAGAGTGTGTGTTCCAAGAGAACAAGGAGGAGGCTGCATGACATTTTCAGACCTGGCCTTAGAAATCTTTGTGTCATTTCTGTTGCACTCCATTACAGAAGGCAACAACAAAGCCCACCCAAATTCAGGAGGTGGGAAAATAGATCCTACTTTCAGGAGGAGGAGTGTCAAGGAATGTGTAGCCTTCTTAAACCCATCATACCTCCTGAGGATGGCTTTGGGTCAACTTGCTAAACAATGCACACTTTCCAGGCCTCTGAAAAACCCATGTCACACTTCTCCATTTGAAATCACATTTTAGAGATTATCCTTGGTCATGCTGTTCTGATTTTGTCCTGTTCTTGATGAAAATGAGTTATTCAGGAGGGAAGATTATCAGGGCATAGCAATAAAAATGGTCTCTTAAACAATTGTGTGCTGGACAAGAGGCTTAGCCATCACATGCAAATGCAATAGTCCCCATCTGGGCACAGTGACCTATTAGGAATAGCTATGATCCCTTTCAACACTCGTGAGAATATTGTAATACCTCACACTGGTGCAGCTTAGGCTTTTGCTAAACAATACAGCTAGAATCGAGAAAGATATTCTCTTTACCATGCACTTATTAAAAGCAGCGAGGCACCCTGAAGAGACTGTGATATAATCAGATGTTATTACCTGGGGTTTTAGTATCTCCAGGAAAAAGATAATGCTATTTTCAAGGTGAGCTCTAGTGTTAATTGCAAACTTTGGTATGGCCTCACATGCAGGGTAAAGGGAAAATACAAAAACATCTGACTGCACTAAAGCTCAGTGCTCTTCTCTCTGTGACAATTACCAAGCGTGTGAATAAAATGAGAAAGCTGGCAGAAAGTGAGATGGAAATGTGGTTTTCCAGAAGTGGATTGCGACATGCTGATTTTCACATATTTGCAAGGGTGTTTAAGAAAGGATTGCAAGGGTGAAAGTGTGAAGGTATTGTCAAAACATGAAAATAATGTCTTCATTTTAATTTCTGGCACCAAATTCTGTCCTAACCTCCTTTTATTAGAACTTAAATGCCTTCAAATTAATGAAAGAATGAAATTCCACGTTACAGAACTGGCTTGTTATTAGGAGACAAATTTGGCTGAGCAAAGAACACTCGGTAAAATTATAAAATCAGCTAAGATGGTCTCCAGCCTTCCACTCCTTAATGTGCTGTCAGGTCTGCAAAATCTGTTTTCTTCCTAGGAACTCTGGCAGATAAGATGGACTGGACAGTTTTTTCAGGGTGACATTAAAGTGTTAATTGCATGCAATAGGAAGCATATAGGATTCGGCATCAGATGATGTGAGCTTTAGAATGAGGAAAAAATGGGACATCATGGCACAGATTTTGCCAAGAGATTGCTGGAGATGGCAGCAAGCAATTGGATCAAACGACCTGCCCGTGGGCTGTCAAAGGCAGTAGAACAGCTTCAAAGCTCATTACTGCCTCAGCTTTGCAAGGCTCCCGTGCTGCAAAGGAACTGGAAGGTGTGGAGAAGTGCACACAAACAGACTCGCTTGGAAATGGGGATTCAAACATGCAACTCCAGATGAGCCTTTAGGGCTGGTAATGCCCTGAGGTTTGTGGGTGCATACCCAGCTGTTTCCTGTGTGGTGATTTTATCCCCAACTAATACACCAGCTGGTGGAGTTTTATTTCCTTGTTGACTTTTTTGCTGCTACCTGGGGAGTCCTGGTAACTGTAAACAAAGATTTAGAATACTAACAAAGTGTCAGGCGCCAATGCAGTGGACTCTGTGCAGGTACTAAAATCCAATCTGTGGAGGGGCCGGTGGCGTGGGGGGCCCCAGCCACATGGGATGGCGGGGTGTAGGAGGAGGCCAAGAGCAGGGAGGCACGATGAGAAAAGGGATCTGACTGCTAAATCCCACATGTTCAGTGCTCAATGTTTAGGCACTAGCAGTGGATGCTGTTGGAAGAGCAGGGGCCCCAGCCCCCAGCTACTGTGAGTGCTGACTGCTAAGGGCTCACAGAGGACCCATTCATTCCACAATAATTGCCCTCAATTAATGCCCAGGAGGTTATATTCACTATACTTTCCCTTTGGGTGAAGCCTACAATAATGGTTGACAGATAAAAGGATACAAAAGGCCAGACCCCTTGCTTTAAGGTGAGGACCACTGTTGTCAGTGTTGTGGTTTATGCTCCAGAGCCTCTCATGGATCAGGCCAGGTGCAGATTTTACCTGAGCACTCATCTTTGCTTGACTTCTTCCCCTGCCCCTCCGCTTTCTTTTCTTAGATGCTTCTCTTGAGAATTCTCCCTCAAAAGGACTTAAACCATGGACATCTGATTTTTACTGTCTAGGGCTCTGCTTCTGGGAAACTGGCCTCAGACAGCATTGGGATTTTGGGGGCCCGATTGCCTAGTTCAGTCCGGCAGGAGATGGGCAGGGCTTTGAAGCAGGAAGTCCCTAGAGATGTATATTCAGGGCAGATTTTCCAGTTGTGTGTCTATGTGGAAAATGGCAGGTAGAGGTTGCTCCACAAAATGTGGAGCTCCCAGGGAAATGTCAGCTCCCAGGGAAAATGAGTTGGCAGAGGACGGGTGTCAGAGCCTTAACCAGGGAGGTATGATCAGAGCACAGGAAAATTCAGTGCTAGAGCGGGGATCAGCAAAATCAAGAATGGGAAATGCTATGACTTGTAGGATACGCAGAGGGTCAGGGCTTACGTCTGGCTCACTAAATCCTTGGTTTATTTGTGGCAAGGCCTAGCCACTTATTAGCCATGTGAATCTGGGCAAGTTAATCTTCATCTGTAAACCTCAGCTTCTTCATCTATAAAATGGCTATAGGATGCATCAAGAAATAGTAAATATTTTATTGTATAAGTGTTATTCTAACCCACAGTGGGTAAAGCAATTTTTTGCCTGCTATAGAGTGGTCCTGAATTTCTAGATGGGGCTTACCTATAGATCCAGACTTGGAAAGCAAAGAAATGAAAAGCTATAGGGTACAAAGTAGAGGCTGAAATAATGGCCGAACCAACTAGAAAGCCTACAAAGTTGCTGGTATGGCTACCCATGGTCTTGCATCTTAAGACATCCAAGAGTTGCCTTTTTTGCATCTTTTTGCATGCTCCCTTAAGGAGCCAGCCTTAAGGGAAATAAGCCACTGGGGGTGGGGGGAGAGATGTATATAGAGAGATAAAGATGAGAGAGACAGAGAGAAGCCAGGAATCCTCCATATTTAGCCATCATTAATCCAGAATTGGACCCAAGAGGGTACACTGGGGACAGAAAGTTGGCTAGTCAATAGTTATTGACCCGAAGTCTGAAGTTTCAGGAGAGTGTTTTTCTAGCTTGGCAGACACTGTAGTCACAATGCCAGATTCCTAGTGCCCAAATCAAACTGGAAATTCCCAGAGACAGGAGCAGCAGAAATCCTTAGCCGCTCAAATGTCCTTTCTCTAGGACCATTTTCTACTCTCTCTGTACTTCTAGTACAGAGCCGTATGGTTCTTAGTTTAGAAGAAGGTTCCCAGAAGCAGACTTTAGATGAGAAGTAATGTGCAACTCGATTTATTGAGGAAGTTTTCTCAGAAAAAACTGGGTGTGAAAAGCAGGAAAGAGAAGGACAAAAACCAAGCAGAGTTTCAGCTGCAGCTTGAACCCCAGGGGGAGTATAAATTATGCCTTGGATTTTGTCCCAACTCCAAGTCAAAGAAGCTAGGCTTCCATTGTCCCAAATCAGCTGGTCATTGAATTAGTGCCACCCTGTCTCTCTGTAGCCACTCCAGTGGCCCAAAGGTGATCTCCACAGAGAATCATAGAGATGGATAATTATAAGCAAAATACTTAGAAGGCAAGGAAAGAAACCCTGACAATGTAAAAGGGATCCAAGGAAATCTGAGTGGGATACCAATGGATTATTTTAAGGGCCTAGTCATTTCTGCAAATAGGTAGATAAAGGATTCATTTTTTTCTAACACATTTATTCTATATGTGTTAACATTATAAAATGGGGAGGGCATAGGATTAGCATTAGAGGTGTGAATTTTAGTCCTGGCTCTGACTCACACAAACTTCATGACCCTTTGTGTGAATCATTCAACCACCTTGGGCTCCAGTTCTTACATCTATAAAATGGGTTGATTCTTTTTGATCTTTGTATTACAAGTTAATATTTTCTGCTGGCTCCACTGGCTTTTGATATAGGTATTTAAAAATCTTGAATAGGATGGTAGATTTTTCAATTTTGTTTTGTAATTTTGTCAGTTTTTTTCCCTTTATATTTCAAGATATAATGTTAGCCATTCAAATACAGGACTGTACCTTTTATCATGATGTAATGTCTCTTTTTATGCTTTTTGGTCTGAATCCAATGTGCTCTGACATTCATATTGCCATGTTTGCTTTCTTTTGGTTAGTGATTGTATTACCTGTTTTTTTCCATTTCTTTATTTTCAACTTTTCTGGACCATTATATTTTAGGTGCATCCATTATATACCACATATAATTGAATTTTTAAATATCTGGCCTGATAATCTTGTTCTTACAAGCAAGTTAAGTTTCTTTACACTTATTTTGATTACTATTCTATTTGGACTTAGTTATGTTTTATGTTTACAATGCTCTTTGCTTCTTTTTCTTCTTTATTTCTTTCTGTTTGTTTCAAAATGTTAACATTTTTACTTAAGTATAGAAATTCCAAACAGAATTTAAGTTATTTAGTATCTCTGCCCTCCTCCCAAATAACCCAAGAACTTAGCATGTTTTTATTATTCACTGAACACCTTTCCCATCTATATCTTTCTTGGTATCATTTGAATTCTATGTAATTATATGAAAATACCACTCTTTTTAAAGTCAATAGTAAATTAAGTTTATCAACATATTTTACCAAATTCTGTCCTAACTATTGTTTGTGTAATCCACTCCATCTCTCTATATCTCTCAAGGCATTTTCTTATGCCTAAAATATAATACATTCTTTAGTGGTTATTTTAGTGAAGATTTGTGGGTGATAATCTCTTATTATTTCCATTTCATCTAGAGTGAATTCATTTCTAGTTGTTTATTTTGTTCCTGTCTTCCTTAGCAGTATTTCTTCATGTGTTTTGGAATTTTATAATTGAATGGAGTATCTCTCTTCTCCATGTCACTCTCCCTACCTCACCCTTATGTCTCTCAATCTTGTGGATTTATATTTAATATCTTGTTCCATCATCTCCCAAGAACATTTAGTCAAAACCCAGGTCTTGTATTGTATTAGTAACTCAGGGTTCCTAACCTGCACTGATATTGGTTATCACCTATTTATTCACCTGCTAAGTCAGCAATTAAGCCTAAGACTATATTTCCTAAAGCTTCCCTGCTATCTAGTCTTATATTTATGCAATGGTAGTTTAGACATTGGTTGTAAGAGCTTATTTCAGCCCCCTTTAATGGGTGAGAGAACCTCAAACTTATTTCTGATTTCAAATAATGAGTTTGAGGAGTAAGTCTCCTACTTCCCATGGAAGACTTGTAGTTTTGTTGTCCTATAGGAACCCATCTGTCTCCATTTGTTTCTGGATCTGGAGTCAAGTGAGTCTGCAAATGCAATTCCAGTGATTCTTCTGGGTTCACTTCCATTTCTGTCTTCACAGATGTTTATCTCCATTTCAGGATGGCTCCATTGTCTTAAATTCTTCTTTTTAGGTGTCGTATTTTGTATCAGTCAGCTATTGCTATATAAAAAAAAACTACTATTGAAAACCTAGTGGTTTATCACAATAGTTATCAATTCTCACTTACTTTTATGAGTGAGTCTGGGTAAGGCTAAGTTGGACAACTTGCTTTACTTTGCAGGAAGTGAAATGCATGAATAAAAATTTTGGCTTCTTTCTCCTCCTGCTATCTAGTCTTCTATTAGTGTCTAACAGCCAAGTGCAATTGTAGCTAACTGGCTCTGGTTCCATTGATGAATACATAAATACCAGTGTCCTGGGCACCAAGTTGAGTGGAGAAGGTGAGAGAAGGCAGCAGAGAATATCTAGCACGTGACCCAAGCGGAGTCATAGGCAGGTGGAAAATCAATGGGAGACACAGGACACGTACAAACAAAAACCCAAGACGACTCACAGAAAGATGTGATCGCCCAAGACATATTTTGGAAACTCACTCATTCTGGACTTTCAGAAATTGGCAACTCTTGGCTCAGATGGAGAATACAGAAGCAGAGGGGACCCACTGTCTCCAAGTGGGAAAATCCTGTCACCTTTGGAAGGTTGTTTTGCACCCTTTGGACTTTTGATTATTTAGATCTCATTAATCCAGTTGTTTGTCCTGAAAATAGAGAGAAGAAGGTAAATTTTTCCACTGAGTGGATTCTGCAATGGCAGTTGGGAAAGTTATTCAGTTCCAGCCACTGTCAGACTCTGTGACCTTGGACAGTTCACATGGCTTTCCTAGCCTTCGGTTTCCTGCTGCAGAAAATGAGGGAGTTGAATCAAATGCCTTCACAACTCTGCAGACTTAGATATCAATGGCTTGTAGGTGGGATGAATGGCTTGCATTTAAAAAATTTTATTCAAGAATATTTAACACTGCCTGCCCATGTTGTGGTCACTATGCTGAATCATTTGAACTAATGGGAATCTTGAGAAGTAACTTTATATTTTCCATCCTCCTTACCCTAATTCTTAACTCCATTGTTTTTTCAAATGCTTCCCAGGCAAAAAGAACCAGCCCTCACAGCTGCCCAAGGAAAAACATGGTTTGATAATAGTAAAATGAAAAGAATAGAAGCCCATAAATTTAGATTTCCAGCATGCGTACTGATTTCCTGGCCTCAGAGACATCCCAGTAATTATCTAGAATTATGCATACTTTACCTACTTCCATTTTCTAAGAAATTGTCAGTTTTAAGGTCAGAGTTTGACAATTTATCAGTTTGGGAGCATTTGTAGCTGAAGGCTTTAATGTGTGCAGTTGAGGCCGTAGAAGTGAAGCTGCCTCCTATTTATAGTTGGGCAAGCTTGATCATTGCTTTTCAGTCTAAATAGAAAGGCTCTGTTTACTGCTGCTTTTAATTGTAGCAGGCTGGTGAAAAAGCACGCAGGGCCTCTTCAGCAAAGGCAACTCAATAAAAGCATTTTGTCAATAAATTATTATTGCCATCATGAAAAACATGAACAGCATTCAAATATAAAGCAAGCAACAACTCGGATTCTCCCTTTAATGGGAGAATCTTTGATGAACCCAGTGTTATGCTTTAAAATTTTCTTAATTCATCCTTTTTTTTCCCCTTTTGTTTTCATAGAACATTAGAGCTGACAAGGGCAATGTGACTGTCCTTATTCTCTAGCCTTCATTTTAACGGTGAAAATCTGAGTTCCCTGTTCAGGGCTGAGACATTGATTGTGCCTGAAGTCATAAAAAGAAAAATGTATCTGGGATATCAGAAAGTCAAACCCTTTTCTGTGTGTACTTGTTTGGAAGAGGACTGTGATGCACACTGAACCTAGGCTGGTCTTGCTGTCTCTGGGGTGGCAGAGGCAGAAAAGGTGGAAGAGGTGGAAGGGGGCAGGAGATGCAGGCATGGTCAGTGTAACTTTTATTGAAAAGAAGCTGTGTATAAATGGACCCACACAGTTCAAACCTGCGTTGTTCAAAGGTCAATTGTAGATACAGTAAATGATCTCTACTCTCTGCCCTCAAAACAGTGATAGCCAAAATTGGCTTTATCCCTTCTAAGTTGGCCTGTTAGGTGTTAAATAACCAAATGGTTTCTCTCTTACATGAAGGACCATGGGATGAATTCTGTGCAATCTCCTCAAATGAGTCCTAAAAAGAAAATGTTATTAGTACGGTCTCAGCCTTAAGGTGGTACATTCTTTATAACACAGATTAAGTGAGTTTATTTTACAGCACCCTTTGCCACAGGAGAGGGAACAGTTGACGTATTTCTGCCTTCTTGTGTGAGTCATAGCACTAGAAAAGAGATCAGGCTCCTTTCTTCTCTTGTTCAGAACTGTTCTTTGCTTATATTTCCCAGGTTTTAATGACTGATGGTGAAAAGGAAATTAGCTGGTAGTCTTAGCCAGGTAATTATGCTCCCAGATGACCAGGAAAAATGGGTTGAGGCATCATTTATATAATGCAAACTTTCAAGTATTTAATATTTATGTAGAGCCTTGGTTCTTATGTTTTTAAAGTTTTTCTTTCAATTAATGTAATTTGTGCCTATTATCAACTCTGGGAGGTAACTGTAGCAGGTCTTGTCAGTTGTATTTACACAAATGAGGTTGGACAAGGGGAATGATTTTCCAAGTTGGGTGAACCAAGACTTGAATCCAGGACTTCTGACCTCTAGTCCAGTGCTCTTTCCAATTATTTCTCCACTTGCTCTTTTTCACATTTAAAAATCACCTTAGGCTTAATAACCTTTTTAAGAATTAAGCTTTTTGAGATACTCGTAGATTCACATGAAATTATAAAAAATGATACAGAGAGATCTTGTGTATCGTTAACACAGTTTTCCCCAGTGGTGACATTTTGTAAAACTATAGTGTAATATCACAACTAGGATATTCATATTGATACAGTCAGGATACAGAATATTTCCATCCCCGTAAGGATCATTCATGCTATACCTTTATAGTCACACCAACTTCCCTTCCGCTTTTACCTGCTCCTTAACCTTGGCAACTACTAATCTGTTTTCCGTTTCTTTAATTTTGTCATTTTAAGAAGGTAATATAAAGAGAGCCATACAGTCATATGAAACCTCTGGGGACTGGCTTTTTTTCACTCAGCGTTAATTCTCTGACGTTCCATTCAGGTTGTTGTATGTATCGATAATTCATACATTGCCGATTCCATTGTAGTGCTGAGTAGTATTTCAAGGTATGGAATGTTTTGTTTAATTATTCATCCCTTGAAGGACATATGGGTTGCTTGCAGTTTGGGGCTATTTTGAATAAAGCTGCTATAAATATTCATGTACAGGTTTTTGTGTGAACATGAATTTTTATTTCTCTGAGATAAATGCCCAGGAGAGCAATGGCTAGATCGTATAGTAGGTGTATGTTGAATCTTTTTTAAAGAAACTGTCAACCCCTTTCAGAATGGCTGTGACACTTTATATTCCCACCAGCAATGTGTGAGTGACACAATGCCTCGGCATCCTTGCCAATGTTTGATGTTGTTAACTCTTTCCTTATTTTAGTCATTCTGATAGGTGGTATTCTCATATCTCACTGTGGTTTTACTTTACTTTTTCCTAATGGATAATGATGTGGAAAATCTTTTTTCGTGCTTATTTCCCATCAGTATATTCTCTTCAGAGAAATGCCTCCTTCTGTCTTTAGGCTATTTTCTAATTGAATTGTTTGTTTACTGTTGCATTTTAAGAGCTTTTTATATATCCTAAATACCAATCCTGTCATGTATGGGATTTGCAAATATTTGCTTCCGGTCTGTAACTTGTCTTTTCATCCTTTTAACAGGATCTTTCACAGAGCAAAAATTTCTAGCTTCGGCGAAATTCATTTTATGGACTTTTCTTCTTATGGATCATGATTTTAGTGTGAAATCCAAGGTATTTTTGCCTAACTTCATATTCCAAAAAGTTCTTTTTATCTAAAAATTGTATAGGTTTACATTTTACATTTGAGTCCATGATCAATTTTTAGTTAATTCTTGTATAAACTGTGAAACTTAGGTCAAAGTTCAAGTTGAATGTCTAATTATGCCATCAGTATTTGTTGAAAAGGTCTGTAATGATAGTTCCTGTTTCATTCCTGATATTTTCCTCTATCTTTTTTTCTTCATCTATCTTGACTGAAGTTTGTAGATGTCACTGATGTTTTCAAGGAACCAGTTCTTTATTTCATTAATTTTCTCTTTTCAATTTCATTGATTTTTGCTCTTATTTTTGTCATTCCTTCCTTCTGTTTGCTTTGGGTTTATTTTGCTCTTCTTTTTCTATGTTCTTGAGGTAGAAGTTTAGATTTTTGATCTGAGACTTTTTCCCTTTTGCAATGTGTACGCTTAATGATATACATTTCATGCTCAACACTGCTTTAGCTGGGTCCCACAAATTTTCTTAATTGGCGCATAATTGTACATACATATGGGGCACAGTGTGATTTTTTTCAGTGTGATATTTTGATACCTGTATGTGTAATTATCAAATCAGGGTAATTAGCATATGCATTATCTCAAACATTTATCATTTCTTTGAGTTGGGAATATTTAAAATCCTCTCCTAACTATTTTAAAATATAGAATAAATTATTGTTAACTATAGTCATCCTACAGTGTTAAAGTACGTTATAACTTATTCCTCCTATCTAACTGTAATTTTTTATCTGTGAACTAACCTTTGCCTATTTGCCCCTTCCCCCGACCCTTCCCATCCTCTAGTAACCACTATTCTACTCTCTACTTCTGTGAGCGCAATGTTTTTAGCTCCCGCATGTGAGCGATAACACGGCAGTATTTATCTTTCTGTGCTTGGCTTATTTCACTTAACATAATGTCCTCCGTGTTGCTGCAAATGACAGGATTTCATTCTTTTTTATGGCCGAATAGTAAATCTTGTATTTATATACTACATTTTCTCTATCTATTTCATCTCTGATGGACGCTTAAGTTGATTCCATTTTTTGGTTATTGTGAATAAATAAACACGAGAGTTTCTTGTGAATAAATAATAAACATATGAGTGCAAATATCTCTTTGACATACCAATTTCCTTTCCTTTGGATATATACCCCGTAGTGGGATTGCTGAATCATACGATAGTTCTATTTTTAGTTTTCTGAGAAATCTCTATACTGTTTTTATAGTGGCCATACTAAGTTACATTCCCACCAAAAGCATATAGGAGTTCCCTTTTCTCCATATCCTTGCGTGCATTTCTTATTTTTTGTCTTTTTGATAATAGCCATTCTAACTGGGGTGAGATAATATCTCATTGTGGTTTTGATTTGCATTTCCCTGATGATTAGTGACGTTGAGAATTGTTTCATATACTTTTTGGCTATTTGCATGTTTTCTTTTGAAAAATGTCTATTCAGATCATGTGTCCATTTTTTAATTGGAATATTTTTGATTTTTGCTGTTGTTTTTCTTATATATTCTGAATATTAATCTCTTGTCAGATGAATAGTTTGCAAATATTTTCTCCCATTTTGTAGGTTATCTCTTCATGCATTGATTGTTTTCTTTACTATGTAGAGCTTTTTAGTTTAATATAATCCTTTTTGTCTATTTTTGCTTTTGTGGCCTGTGCTTTTGAGGTCTTAACTATAAAATATTTGCCCAGACCAGTGCCTTATGTGTTTCCCCTGTTTTCTTTTATTAGTTTCATAGTTTCAATTCTTACATTTAGGATTTTCATCTATTTTGAGTTGATTTTTGTATATGATGAGAGATAAGGGCCTAGCTTAATTCTTCTGCATATTGATATCCATATTTTCCCAGCATCGTTTATTGAAGAGACTGTCCTTACCCCAATGTATGTTCTTGGCAACTTTATTGAAAATTGATTGGCTGTAATTATGTGGATTTATTTCAGGGTTCTCTATTCTGTTCCATTGACCTATGTGTCTGTTTTTATGCCAGTACCATGATGTT
>CAUYSK010031643.1:0-10077 GCA_963575035.1 Avahi laniger
TCTCGAACTCCTGAGCTCAAAGGATCTGCCCGCCTCTGCCTCCCAGAGTGCTAGGATTACAGGCGTGAGCCACCGCGTCCGGCCTTGATATAATTTTTATTCTTTGTTTTTCCATTCAACACCATGTTTCTGGGAGGCATCCATTACACTATATGTGAGAATAGTTCATTAACTCTGATTGCTGAAAATTATTCTGTTATATGCACATACCATGTAAATTCTAATATTTTATTTAGTCATCCAAATGTTACCAAATCCAGTGCTATAATACACATCCCTGTATGGACTTATATGAGTATTTTTGTGGATATATTCCTAGGGTAGGTTTAACTAGATTTAGGATATAAATATACTTTTTTTCATTTAATACTGCCATACTACCCTCTAAAATGTCTGCACCAGTTCACATTCCCAAGACCAGATTCTGAGGGCTCTTATTTCTCCAGATTCTCAATAGTCCTTCATGAGATTTGTCTTTGTTTCTTCAAATATGTTGAATGAAAATTATGATCTCCAAGGGCCCCTCCCGCAACCCTCCTTTCTTGGTGATTAGAAAGTTGTTCTCTTCTTCATTTATAAGAAAATTGTTCATATGGTTGCTACCTACTTATTTACTTTGACCATGGCTTTTCAAATTGGATTTCTTATATTTTTCTTGATTTTTCTTGATGCTCTCAAGGAATTCTTTGGATATTTTAGATATTAATTTCTGTATGTTTTACATATCTTTTGTAAAAAAATTATTCTGTTTTTTTGCTTATTTTCGAAATATATCTGGGATTTAAGGTTTTGAATTAAAGTCTTTAATTTTGAGAAGGTTGAATTAATAAATTTACCCTGATCAATTTATAATTTTTGAGAGTTAATTAAAAATCTTTTTCTATCCCACTGTCAAAAAGATATTTTTCTTCATTTATATTTCATATGGAAGTCTTTAATTTACTTAGAATCAATTTTTCACATTTTTCAATGTATAGATAATGTTGATTTTTCCATAAACAGTGAGCCAGTCTTTCTAATATCGCCTATAATTAATTCTTGCATTTCTTCTTCATTTGTTATGTGATGTCTATCTATTCTTCTTTCAGTGATATATTTGTCTTTGCCAACACAAATACCCCATTCTTATTTTTTATGATTTTTTATGATTTTTAACTTTTTAATATCTTAATATCTAGTAGGGAAAATTATCTTTCTTTAATTTAAAATATTTTTTAGCTATTGATGACAATTTATTCTTTCATATGAATTTTATTTTATTTTATCATTTTATTGTGTTTTATTTTATTTTGAGACAGGGTCTTACTATGTTGTCCAGGCTAGAGTGCAGTGACTTCATCGCAGCTCACTGCAACCTCAAACTCCTGGGCTCAAGTGATCCTCCCACTTTGGACTCCCAAAGTGCTAGGATTATAGGCATGAGCCATCAGGCCCAGCCCCATATGAATTTTAGAATCAGGTTGTCAATTAATAATAAGAATTTTTCTGGTGTTTGCACTGTAATTTAATTGAATTTATAGATTAATTGGGGTGAATTGATATCATATTAAGTTATGTTTTGCCATCCATGAACATCATGTCTTTTTTCATTTATTTAATAGGCCTCTTTTAAAGTTCTTTAATAGTCTTAACATATTCATCATAAAGGACATGTATATTCTTGGTTAGGTGAGTTTCTAGAGAATCCTATTAAATGTTATAATTTCTAGATGGTTAATTTTTGTAGGTAGATCTTATATTTCACAATCTTGCTGAATTGTCATACTTGTGTTATTAATTCATTGATCCTTTTGGATTTCCTAAGTAGCGAGTCATATGAGAATGATTTGGCTAATATTTGATATCTAATTTCATATCTTCTGGTTTTAGTTGGGTTTTTTAAATTCTTTTTGTTAATATTTTCTTATATCTATTTTAGTATATTATTAAAATTATTTCATATTCTTGACCCATCTGTTGAAATACTTGAAATACTTCTGCTTCAGATGCAATATTTTGCTTGATTTGTTGTATCTCATTATTTTGGCTTGTAAGAATAGATTTTTTTATAGGTTCTAGAATTATGCTCTAAAAAAATGTTTGGGGAAGTTAGAAGGTCACACCCTACTCTGGTGAGTACAGAGGGTAAGGTTGATGCCTTGGATAGAGATGCCCAGGCACAACACAATTCCAGTTTGTCACTCTTGTCACTCACCAGCTCACCTTCAGATTCCCCAGGAGAAGTACCCTCGAAAGAGCAGTCTCCTTCCTCCAGCCTGAACTGTTTGAAAATGAAAGGGTAAAGGATCGAATGTCTCAGAGATACACTTACTTTCCTCAAATTCCCACCCTGGCACATTTTTGACTTCCCTGATTTTATACTCTTGACAACACTACAAGAGGTATGAACCATTATTATAGATTGCTGCAGGAATGGAGAAGGAAATTATTGGCATAAGGCAAGAGCACAAGAAAGAAAAAAATCAAACTACTTCTCCCCAGTTTATACTCCCAGAACACTGTCAGCCATGCTCTGCTCCAAGTACAGCCACCCCCTAAAGTCTCTTGGTTATATAAAGTCAGGGGACAGCTTTCACATCACAGCTGGGGTGAACAGCACTCCCTGGAGTTGTATCCAGCACTCTAACCACTCACCCTGTCCCACATACAGCAGTTCAGAGGAGCCATTTATCAACTCAGATATTTCTAGTTTGTTGTTGTTGTTGTTGTCGCTGTTTCCTTGGTTCCATATTTCCCTTAATAGCTTATCCAGCTTCAGAGAAGGAACTAGCAGCCCATGCTATTTCACAATCTTGGTCAAACCCAGATTAACTAGGTCTCAATTTTAATCCCTTTTTTGAATCAAATTTCTCTCTTATCTCTCTCTCTGTCTCTCTCTCTGTCCTTCTCCCTCATATTATTACAGAAGATAGGACCTCCAGTACTATAATTAAAGAATAGTCATAGTTTTCACCACTGTCTTCATTCTCATTTTAAAGGGAATGTGCCTTAATTTTCTTCATTAAGTATAATACTTGCTGCAAGTTTTGGGAGGATGACCTTGAAGAAATTCTCTTGCATTTTTCATGTGCAATTTTTAAACTCTAAATCGTTTTTAAAATTTATATAATATTTTTTCTTTTCTTATTTATATAAATTTAGGGGGTACATATACAGATTTGTTACATGAATATATTGTGTAGTGATGAAGCCTGGGCTTTTTGTGTATCCCTCACCTGATTAGTGTACCTACTACCCATCAGATAATTCCTTATTCCACACCTCCCTCCCACCCTCTCACCTTTCCAAATTCCCGGTGTATATTATTCTATTCTCTATGTCCATGTGTACTCATTATTTAGCTCCCATTTGTAAATGAGAATATGCAGTGTTTGGCTTTCTGTTTCTAAGTTATTTTATATAAGATAATAGCCTCCAGTTCTATCCATGTTGTTGCAAAAAAAGTGTTCCGTAGAATTTTTGTTCTTAATGCCTTGTAATGATGAATCCAGCAATAGATTTTCTGATTAACTGTTCTTCCATTTCTGGGACAAGCCCTAATTTCTCATGCCTTTTTTTCCAAACCTAGAGGAGTAAGTTAGCTAATAATTTTGTTAATCTTGTTCTGTTTTCTGTAGCAATTCATAAAATGCAATTATTTATTCCTTGACAATTTGTAACACTCACAAAATCATCTTAACCTGGTATCTTTAGTTATTTATTGCAACTTAGTTTATTTATGCTTCCATTTATTTTTTTTTCACTTTTGGAATTTTATGTTTTCATATATTTATTTTAATTAGGTTTTTCAAATTTATTTCAGTTTGGTTGCATATAATATTGTTTTTATTATCATAATTTATTTTTTTATATATATTTCACTCATCATTGCTTCAAGTTAAGATTTTAATTCTGCTTCTACTTTTTTAGTTGCACTAAAACTATTTTTTAATCTCATACTTCTTCCTCTTTGTGTCATCAAGTAATCTTTCATCTCAGCCCATTCTCTTATTATGCCTTTCCCCCTCTATTTCATTGAGTTTTCTTAAATCCTGTGGACAGTTTAAAATAGTTTACTAAAATCATTATTTTTTTTAGTTCCTGTGGTGAATGATTTTCAGAAATTGTCTTTTAATTGGAAGTGTTTTCTTTCTGCTACAGTGAAATTTTTGTCGTTGTTATTGCTATTATTTACCCCTTGTTTCCTCTTTATTGCACCAGCAGAATTATCTTTTTAAATGAAGGTATGTTTGTTCTGCTTAGCTTTTTGATGGATTTCAGTTTATGCTAGCTTTTTATTTTATTACATTCATAATTTTTAATGTAAAATGAGGATTAGACATTCAGATGTTTTTACATATTATTATTCCCTAACAGATAAATTAATAGACTTATAAAGATTTACAAATACATTTGTAAAACTAGATAAGTTTACATATGAGAGGTATATATAGAAATTAAGCGATTCTCAGCCAATGGGATGGAATAGAACCAAGAATGGCTATATAGTTTGAAAAATTATTTAATATTATACTAATATTTTAAAAATATATGGAACAAAATTTTCATTATTTTTATCATTTAAACGTTAAAAAATATCATAATCTATTAGATTTGCAGAAACTAAACATATCGAGATTGGATATTTGACTGCATCCGTTAAAGAAACAGTGAGAAACACTATTCTGAGTTGTGTGTCTCAGGTCACAAAGGACTAACCACTGATTATTCTTTGTCTAAGTTAATTTTATTTTCCTTACATATTTTCTCTATGATTCAATTTATATTAATAAGTATTTACTGAGAACCGATGCACTAGGTAATATGTTAAATACTGCAGGTGATACAAAGGTGACTCAATAAAAATTCTTGCCCTTAGTTTGCTTAAAATACTCTAAGGGAAGTTAGACAAGCAGAGTTTAAGAGTATAATCTCCTGATTCATACAACCTGAGTTTTCATCTTGACTCCAACAGTTACTAGCTGTGTGATCTTGGGCAAGATATTTGACATATCTCTGTATCAGTGTCCACATCTGAATAATCATTTCCGGGGTATTGTGAAGATCAAACTAGTAATGTAGGTAAAGCATTTTAAAGAGTTCTTAGCACTTAATGTGTTATCTGTAAATATCAAGTCTTATCTTTATTAAAATAAAATATTTGATAAAAAATAGAGTCAAAATAAGTATTATATAAAAAATGCAAACAGAACGTTTTAGTTAGATAATTTGTATAGAAATTAGATATTTTGGAGTAGTAGTCATTTGTGAGTGCTTTTTATTTTCAGTTTTTATACTGAAATGGACATACACCTGAATTTGTAATACACACTCATTCTAAGGTTTTAGGGTTAGATAAACATTACTTACTCTGTTACTTAAGAAATTATCTTGGGAGAAAACCTATGCTTTCATTTTTTCTCTCTGAGATGACTACTTTAAAAAAACCCATTTGTATTTCTTGGTCAGACATTTACACAATGGTTCAGAAATAGTTATAACATTTTTCAGGTCTAAGAAGACTTCTGATTGTAAAAGTCCCATTCATTTATTTAGAAACAGCTCTGTGGTTAATACCATATGACTTTTAACAATTGTATTCAGATCTATGCCTTGTATTTATCTCCCTAAAGCAATTAAAATTTATTCTACTTAGTCTCATCAAATAAAAGGTATGTTTATATATATATCAAAGAGAAAAAGCCTCAATCATTATCTAATAGGCAGTCTGCTAACTACTGAAGAAATTATTTTATTTAAACTTTGGAAAAAAAAGAAACTCAAACAACAACAAAAATTTCAGTGTTCTCTATTCCAAAGCCTGTGATCTAACTTATATTGAATTGTTTGTCTTTAAAAAGTTCACGAAGATTACACTTGCGTAAAGATTTTTTCTAAGACAAAAACTAAGTGCCCTGCTAAGAGAACCTTCCTAACTTGTATCAAAATCAGTTTATATTCCCACAGATGTCTAACAAGCTCTGTATATGGTCTTGGATTATAGACAGAGAAAAATCAATAGCCTGCTGTCTCAAAGGCACCAATATAGATTATGAATCACAGCCAGGAAGTTGTCAGTGATTTCAGCTGCCAACAGCATTTCAGTAAAGATATTTGCTGCCTCATATTCTTTTAATGTGAAACTTTCATACATGAAATAGAACAGGTCACTTTTGGACAAAAACATAAGAGAATTTTAAGTAGAGTAATGAGAGCACACACATAGCTGTGCTCTGGACTGAGCACATAAAAACTACACCTTCTCTACTCACCCACATGCTGTGTGAAGGCAAACACCCACATAAATGGCCTGTGTTGCTGTAAATTATTAGTTCCTTCTCCACTTGCCTGTACCTATATGTACAGACAAATAAAATGGTTTGGTTGGACTAGATCAAGCCCATCTAAGTCATCTTTTGCAGCTATAATAAAAATAACTCACTGGTCTAAATGAGGGAAGTACAAAACGACAAAGAATTCTAGAGTTGAAACAGACTTCAATTCCTTAAGTCCCCCTCCTCTCATTGATAGATGAGGAAACTGTCTCACAGAGAATGCAGGTGACTAAGCCAAATCAATCAAGAAGATGGTGTTGGTTGGTGGGATTGCAAATTAGTGCGACCTCTGTGGAAAGCAATATGGAGATACCTTAAAGAGATACAAATAGAAGTACCATTCGATGCAGCAATCCCATTACTGGGCATCTACCCAAAAGAGCAAATGATACTCTATAAGACATCTGCACCCGAATGTTTATAGCAGCACAATTCACAATTGAAAAGATGTGGAAACAACCCAAGTGTCCATCAATACATAAGTGGATTAATAAAATGTGGTATATGTATACCATGGAGTACTATTCAGCTTTAAGAAACAATGGTGATATAGCACCTCTGTATACTCCTAGATAGAACTGGAACACATTTTACTAAGTGAGGTATCCCAAGAATGGAAAGACAAGCACCACATGTACTCACCATCAAATTGGTATTAACTGATCAACACATAAGTGCACATATAAGAATAACATCTATTGGATGTTGGGAAGGGGGAAGGGGAAGGGGGGAGTAGAGAGGAGGGAGAAGGGCACGGATATATGCATACACAAAGAGTGCAATGAGCACCACCTGAAGGATGGACATATTTGAAACTCGGACTTAGAGGGGGAGGTGGGCAAGGGCAACATATGTAACCTAAACATCTGTATCCCCATAATATGCTGAAATAAAAAAAAAACTGTGTCAATAGTTGAGATAAATACTTTAATTTTACTGCTTCTTGTTTCAGATATAACAAACTAAACTTTTGAGTCAAAATTGGACATTTCATATTTAGTGATGTAATAATCCATCCAATATCTTTTCTGTTGGTGATTGTTCATAGTCTCATCAGAGTAGCACAAGCTGATAACTTCCCAAATAGTAGTCAATAAAATAGTTTAATATTGTAAATGAAATTTGGATGGAGTAGGAAGGGTATAGAGTTTGAAGCTGAAAGCCTGATTCAACTAACAAGTAGCAATGTGACCTTGAGGAAAAACCTCAACTTTTTTGAAGCTTAATTTCATCTTTTACATACTAAATATAAGCCTTGCTTATCTTACAGAATAGTTTAACATGTCATATTTGAAAAGGAATATGAACATGCTTTGTATTATATATTACAGGCTGAGCATCCCTAATCTGAAAATCTGAAATCCAAAATGCTCCAAAATCCAAAACTGAGCATTGACATGATGTCATAAGTGGAAAAGCCCACATCCAACTTCATGCAATGGGTCACAGTCAAAACAGTTTCATGTACAAAATTATTAAAAATATTGCATAAGATTACCTTTAGGCTATGTGTATAAGGTGTATATGAAACATAAGTGAATTCTATATTTAGACTTGGGTCCCATTCCCACATATCTCATTATGTACTATATATGCAAATATTCCAAAATCTGAAAAAATATTAAATCTGAAATACTTCTGGTCCCAAGAATTTCAAACAAGGGATACTCAACCTGTATACTCAGTAAAGAACCAGACCACCCATTACTTTTATCCCCAAGAAAATATGTATTGTTATTATAATATTTGTCAAACTGTTTTAATTTAAGATTTTTAAGATGGAGAACATCCCTCCAGTGATTAGGAGACACAAATGAAAATAAAGTTTTTATTACTTACAGGTCTTGAGGGCATACACAGCACACCTGAAGACCACACACACAGAGGGTCAAGAAACACAGGCAGGGAAGGAGATGGACCTGTGGGCCAATGCCTTTATTGGGCTAGGGCATTATCCAAACAGGGGAGTTTTAATTGGGGGGTTTAAAGCAGGCACAAGTTCCAGGAAGCCATGTGTAACTATGAAGTAGTCACTGCATCATACCTGCACAGTCCACACGGGATGTGGGCTGTGAGGGCCAGCAGGTCTACCAAAGTAGGTGGTATCTAGCTGTCCCACCGAGAAGTGGTCACCAGAAGACAGTGGTATTAGGCAGACATCTGGATTGGCCACCTAGAGGAACTGGGAGGAGATGTAGAACTACAACTGTGTCAAAGGTGGCTGAGCCCTGCTTTTGGTATGGAAAAGTCCAGCTTCTATTTAAAATGGATACCAAAGCAACAAAATTGTAAGAATTCACACACAAACTTATGGCAGAAACCATTAATTGTCTCCCAAATATCCATTCTTCCTCTTCACTCTTATGGAGGAATCCCCCAAGTTTTATCTGGGAACATAGCATTCCAGCCACAGATTCCACCTTCCAAGTTCTCTTGCAGCCAGAGATAAGTTCTAACCAATGCACATCAGTGGCAGTTAAAGTGTACACATTCCAGATGATACCCTCCAAAGGAAGACATTGCCCTCTGCTTCTTCCTGTCCTGTTGTCACAGGCCAGAATGGCTGTGGTGGCAGAGTTAGCACTCTTCACCAAAGGGAGAGCATTATGCTGGGGCAAGGTCAGCAATACAGCTTCACCTGCTCACCTACACATTGTCTATGACAAGAAAGGAGTTGAGTAATTGGGAGGAAAACCATATGACTTGCCAAGATACAATATTCGCTGTTAGCCCTTTATGAAGAAAGTTTATTTGTCCGGGCCCTAGGCAATGGGAGACCAACAAAAGAGATAAAATCTGGGTCTCTGGACAACTTCCTGGAGCAAAGATGCTCTTCCTTTCTGACTACCTACCAGTTTGGACTTTTATGTAAGCCAGAAAAACACTTTCTACATTATCTAATCCACTATTATTTTGTCTGTTACAGTAGGCATCATAAAGTAGAAATAGTAATAGAAATGATAGTAACAGCTGACACTTTTATAGTGTTCACTATGTTATAGGACTCTTCTGTGGGTAACACTCACACACACACATACATGTTTAATGCTCATGATAATTCTATGAAGTAAGTACTATTTTTTATTCCTACTTGACAAATGAGAAAACTGAAGCCCAGTGATTAAGTAACTCTTCTAAGGTCACACCAAATAGAAGACAGAGCCAGGATTTGTATACTAGCCATTTGTCACCAGAATCTCTGCTCTTAAACATATATTATATTGCTTCTTAGTAGATCATCTGTTTCATTTTAACTGAGAATAAATGAGTCAACCCTCCTCAAATTCATTTGAATAGGAGACCTATTAGAAACAATAGTTTAACTCAAAAACATTGAGAAATGGTAGATTACAGTTAGGAATATAAATAGCAATGTGTTTCCTTTTAAATAAAGTGTACGTATACCACGGAGTACTATTCAGCTATGAGAAACAATGGTGATATAGCACCTCTTGGACAGAGCTGGAACAACATTCTACTAAGTGAAGTATCCCAAGAATGGAAAAATAAAATATCTTTTTTGTTGTATATCTCCAGACTTAGAAATTGCCTAAATTAAGTATTTCAATTAAGCATAGCACTCTTCTTGGTTGAATTAGGGTAACAGGGCATCTATTTGGAAATAAAGACAAATTCAAAGTAAGGTAAAAGTTCAAAGGGATAAAGTGAAGCCTAAAAATTATAACCAGAATCTATCTAGAATTCAAAAAAATCAACAAGAAAAAATAAAACAACCCCATCAACAAATGGGCAAAGGAAATGA
>CAUYSK010031645.1:0-10114 GCA_963575035.1 Avahi laniger
ATTGGACAGCTAAAAATATATATAGAAGAAATTAGCCGGGCATGGTGGTGCATGCCTGTAGTCCCAGCTACTCGGGAGGCTGAGACAGTAGGATCGCTTGAGACCAGGAGTTTGAGGTTGCTGTGAGCTAGGCTGACGCCACGGCACTCGTCCCAGGCAAGAGAGTGAGAGTCTGTCTCAAAAAAAAAAAAAAAAAAAAAACCTTCTGGAAAGGTTTCATCATTCAAGAAGTCATTAAGAACATTCATGATTCATGGGAAGAGAAAAAAGATCAGCACTAACAGGAGTTTGGAAGAAGTTGATTCCAACTTTCATGGGGTTCAAAAATTCAGTGGAGGAAGTAAACTAAAGATGTGGTGGGAAGAGTAAGAGAATTAGAATTAGAAGTGGAGCCTGAAGATGTGACTGAATTGCTGCAGTCTCATGATGATGAAATTGAATTATGAGGAGTTGCACCCTATATATGAGCCAAACAAGTGGTTTCTTGAAATGGAATCTACCGTGTACTGTGAAGATGCTGTGTACATTGTTGAAATGACAATAAATAATGTAGAATATCACGTAAATGTTGTTGGTAAGCAGCAGCAGAGTTTGGAAGGGCTAACTCCAATTCTGAAAGAAGTTCTCCTGTGGGTAAGATGCTACCAAACGGCATTACATACTACAGACAAATCTTTCCTGAAAAGCGGAAGAATGAATCAATGAGGCAAATTTGATCATTGTCTTATTTCACAAAATTGCCACAGCCACCGCAAGCTTCAGCAACCAACACTGTGATCATTAGACATCAATACCGGGAAGCCGAAAATTTGAGTGGCTCACTTTATTGTGATATTCACCTATTGCAGTGGTCTGGAATCAAACTGGCAATATCTCATAGGAAAGCCTGTAGATATACATTGTGGAATTTCTAAATCAAGCTAATTAACATAACCATTACCTTACATATTTATCTTTTTTTGCAATAAGAACACTTAAAATATACTCTTATCAAGAAAACTCCTTAATTGTAGTGCAAAATAAAGTGTTTGTACACCGACCTGTTGGAACATCCTCTGCCATGCAAATCAAAATTCCTGCTAAGTAAATGAGTATGTATCAGTATCTGTATATTATTTATTTATCTCATTTATTTTGAGGCAAAATTATGAGAAACTATTTCTAAATGCTTATGCTTTTAATTTTATAATGCTTTTATTTTTCTTGGTAACATGGAAAAGAGAACAGTTAAGTGGGAAAGATTTGGCAACATGTCATATATTCAGACATTCTAATATTTAAACAATACGGCATCTAGAAAATGTAATCTTGTTTGTTATTTTGGGGTGCCATGGTTACCTAGAAATGGTTCCAAAAAATACTGTTTTTTGAAAATGTCCTCTGTAGAGCACATTTAAAAATAAACTCATTCCTGAAGCACTCAAGGTTGAGATTTCCTTGAGTGTTAAGAATATAGTTTAAAGTCACTTCTGATTCAGAGTTTAGAAGAGGGTAGTCTCAAGGATTATGTGACATCGAACTACCAATTACCAGTATTTGCCCAAATCATTCATTTCTAATGGTTTCAAGATGCACCTCTGTTTCCCGTGGGCTTCTGAAATGCTGAATTGGACTATTTTAGTAAAGAAGGGAGTTTTCCTAACAGATAGCTTTGGCTATCTACGTGACAGCAAAGGAAAATTTTGGCAGGAAACTACACAACACAGCAGGATACTCTGGTTTGAACAAAATGTTTTTATGCAATCTGTTACCAGGGGAATTAGTTTGCATGTTGACATTACCTCCCACATACACAAGTCCTAGTTTATGTCGTGACCAAATGAGTTTTTTCTTCCTAATATTTTATAAATACATCCTAAGCCTATTTTCTAAATAATCTAATATACAGTTTTGATGGCTTATACTGAACCAAGATCTTTAAGTACTGCCAGCAAGAAGTGTGCTGAAAAATGCAGACAAATTTTCTCTTAAAAAGCATTTTATTTTTAATTATTACTTCCACTCCATTTAGACATAGCACACTCCTTGTATCAGGAAATGAATAAAACCTTTAAAGTTGTATATTTTTAATTTCATTCAACAGAGTTTCATCAAATTCCAAGTATGCACAAAGTTGTGCATGATTAGCAGCAAGCTGATCTTGATTAGTAAAAGAGAACTAACGCAAGGTAGACAAGAGAAATATGGGTAAAGGAACATTAGAGGATGAGATTTCTTCTGACGCAGAGGAGCAAGAGAATCCTTACAGGAAAAGAGGCATTTGAGCTGTATTGTAAAATAAACTCTATTTGCTTACTTGTTTATCCATTTTTAAAATTTATCTAGTAGAGTATAAAGTTTAATAAGGCTGCAGAATCTAGATTTAAACTGTGTAGATACATATTCTACATTTACCAATTAACAGTTTTGTGATTTAGAAAAGCCATGTAATTTACTTTTCTTCCTTGTGAAATTAGAATAAAAATATTTCCTGTTTCTTGGGAGGACATATATCCTTATTATACATGTATCTAAGAAATAGCATAGTACAGTGTGAAGGGCATAGACTTTGGAATCAGACAATGCTATGTTTGAATTATAAAACTGCCAATTACTATGTTGCCACTACTAAATATGTCAACGTTTTCATCTTTTAAGTGAGTGCAATAATTTCTACTTCATTAAATTGTTACAGGGAGTAAGCACCAGGTATAGTCTCCATAAAGAGTAGGCACAAAGTCAATGCTAGATAATAATAATAATGAGAGATGACACTGGAAACACTGGAGCTAAATTTTATTGGGACTTGAAATCAAGGCAACACGAAATGGTCTAAGTCTATAGAGCACAATTTAGAAGTCAGCAGCCTGCCTTCCATACTCAGTCAGCTGTGTGAGAACTACAGATACAGATGTATTTTGTTTGGCCTACACTGTCTTAAAAATTAGCAAATTTTAAATATTTTTCATAAAAAATTTTTGAAAACTAACCCTGTATTTCAATATGAAAACAACCAGCTAGAACTAAGTTCCCTCTAAATCTTATCCAGAGCCTATGGGTGCCAGAGTCCCTGCCATTCCCTGTTTGTGTTCATTCTATTCACTTCACTCATTTTCTTACCTACCTGGCCCTTTTAGGCACTTGAGTTTGTCACATTTCCTGACAACAGGCCACGACTGATTATTTTTTAAGAGGATGGGTTGTATGGGTATTTTCAGGAACATGGCATCTGTGCAATTTGAAGATTCAGTTAGAGGAAGGATCAGACTGGAGGCAAGTAAACACAGGTTTTCAGTAGTATAGGTGAGAAATAAGTGGGTCTCAAGTTAATGTAGAAATGGCCAGAAAAATAGTTGATGTGAAAGTTATTCCAAAGATATAAATAGGAGGATTTTGCTAACCGGGAAACAAAGGGGAGAGAGGGAAAAAAAATAGTGCAATTAAAGCATGGAAAGTACACTTAATGGAAATGGGACAAACCAGAGTAGGAAAAGAAATGACAGGAATTTCAATTTGGGGCACACTGAATTTGGATATTTCAATGTAAAGAAATTTATAATAAGTATGTGTCATGGTAAAAATCTATGCTGATCCTCAGAAATATTTGCAGATCCTAATCAATCAATGAATCTTCAGGACAAGGATGGAAGTACTGTGTATCTATTCATGTAATCTAAAAGCTTGACAGAGATTATGCCCTCAGTAAATGTTTACTGAATTATAGAGAATGTGCATAACTTTGTATCAATCTTTAGAATGCTGGCATATTTTCACAGATCCTACTCATCATTTGCTACAATTAAAAGATAATAATTTGTCATTTTCAAATCGACTGCTTAATGAATTCCTAGATAAAACTGTGCTCTTGGTCATTATTCCATATGAAGTGATGACATACAAGATTTAATGTGACTTTGTTGAATCATAATTACAAGAATTCCAAGCTATGTGTAGAAATCCATTAAAGGATATATGTTGGTTTTGAAATGATCATAGATATAATTGCATCCAGTATCACGGAGTAATATTTTACCATACTGTACTTTTGTCTTCAAAATGCTATGAACTATGTAGCATACTAAGGATTTAATTCATTCAGAGTAGCTGAAAGAAGGCAGAGATTAGGAATTCTCACTATAGAAAACTGAGAGCTAACTGGATGTATCTGAACTCTCTTCAGTTCATTCTTCTGTTCCCCTGAATTTTTAGGCTTTCTGTCCACAACTGCCGTATCCAGAAAAGAGTCAAGAGACAAAGGAAGAAAGTAGCCAGAAAGTTTGTTATTACAAAGCAAAATTTCTTTTAAAAAAGTACCAAAGATATGCTGTTGTTTGGAAAGGATTACATTTATGGAGCAGTCCTTACTTTTGTTAGCATTGCTGGATGTCTATTGTAATATGAATGTGTTTAGTTCAGAGCAAAATGGAGCAGTTGTGAAATGTGTAAAACAAATTACTAAACTTGGGATGAGACTAGTGTTTTTCGGCCCTACATGTAAAGGACAGAGTGATTTCCAGCTGAGATGTTAATGCTATATTCTAGTCTGTTGAGGATTTGATTTTTATTTATTTATTTTTTAATTTTTTTAAAAAAATTTAAAGTCTAAGATTTTATTATATTTTATTTTATTTATTTATTTTTGAGACAGAGTCTCACTCTGTTGCCCTGATCAGAGAGCCATGGCATCAGCCTAACTCACAGCAACCTCAGACTCCTGGGGTCAAGCCTCAGCCTGCCTGAGCCTCCTGCCTCAGTCTCCCGAGTAGCTGGGACTACAGGCACTCATCACCATGCCCGGCTAATTTTTCTTATTTTTAGGAGAGACAGGATCTCCCTCTTGCTCAGGCTGGTCTTGAACTCCTAAGCTCAAGTAATCTTCTCGCCTCAGCCTCTCAGAGTACTAGGATTACAGACGTGAGCCACCACTCCCGGCCTGAGGATTTGGTTTTTATTAAGCATGCTTTCTCTGAAAAATTAATCTAATGTCATATCTTTTCACCTTTACAACATTTTGTTCATTCTGCTTTGCCATATTCTCTGTCAACATAGAAAACTACTCATCCATTAAAACCTGTATCAGGTCCTACATCCTCTTTGAAACTTTCTTTAATCCTTTCCATCAAAATGTATGGGCTACGTTTCATATATCTCTATTTCTACATTTAACATGCTGACTATAAATATTGATAAATTATTTCCCCTCTGAACTTTAGAATTACTTCTCTTAACTGTGAGCTCTCATAGTTCAGGCCCAAATTATATTAATCTATTTCCAGAATCTGGTACAGAACATAGTAGGCCATCAATAAATGTATTTTGAGTAAATGAGTAAAAAAGGATATTTTTGTACCCCCACATCTAATACAGCATCTTATATTTAAAAGAGATTAAAAATGCATTCAACTCTACATTGTAAATCAATTGATCAGTCAAGAGGCAACAAGAATTATAATTGTAGGTATCAAAACAAGAGGCGTAATAGCCAATGCTCATCAGCACCAAGACCCAAGGGATTATGAGATGTTCTACAACAGCCCAAGGTCAGCTTTATGAGGCTTTGAGTTTGCCTTTTTCTTGACGTATGAGTTTTGATGCTTGAATTTAAGACTCTCCACACACTTCTTATCATTAAATATTCCCCAATGAATATCAAATTTAGGCATGTAAAAGTTCTATAAATCACTTTCATTGCTCAAAGTCCCTCTCAAAAAATGTAACTCGGTTGTGTATTTCCCTATCTGCATTCTGTCAGGTCAAACTGCAATCCGTTTCATTTTCTTTCAATAAACTTAAATCCCTGACCTACCAAGTTCCTTGTAAGGAAATGTGGCAATTAGAAAGCAAAACAACTTTTATTCAATCGATATGCATTTGCTGACAAATAACTTTCTATAATCTCTGGTTTTCCCTGATGAACCCTAAAGAAACTTCATTTTTTTTTTTCACTAGAAAGGTTATTTGGAAGACCCCTAGTAATTTTTTTTTTCCTTTCAAAATGGAATAAATGAATCTAGAGTCTTTCTTAGTCCTAGGAGAAAAGCAGTTGATTTATGAAGCGGAAATAGCCAACTCAACTCTGGAGGAAGCTGCCATAGCCATTTAACCTCTAGAAGAAAAATAGAAAGTCCGTTTTACGATATGTATATTGGCATTTGGAAAATGTCGAAAATTAATTGAAAAACATGTTTAATACAAAGACCTAGAATGTATTAAGAATAATAAAGTTATTATAATGTTTCGACTATGCGTAATCATACCTATGTACAATAACGATAGCTTTGAATTATGCATTCTTAACAGAGTCTTAAAATTACTAATGCTCTCTTAAACTTGCATTACTTTTCTTTTAAAGTACTCAAAGCATTTTAGATGACACACGTAATATTTACGCCGACATGAAAAAAACATCGTTTTAATACATGATTGGGGTGGCAATAAGATAAAATTACTTCTATTACAAAATAGCTGCATTTATAAAAATACATTCAGAGCAATCTTATGTTGGGATATGTTGAAAATTTCATGCTTAACACATTGACTGCCACACTAGAAAAAAATATTTTTCCCCCCTTGGCCATGGTGCTTTATTAAAACAAAACAATCCTTCCCAATTTGTTATTTTTTATTGTTTTCTGTGCATGAGTTATATGTAACGTAATCTGCGTTTTTAGAATTAAATCGTCAGGTTTTGTTTCACAAGGCTCCAGGGTCAAAACTAGACTGAGTTAAATGCAACTCACATGACAGTCAATGTGTTAAATATGTAATTACGGACCATGGCTCCAGTAAGCAAATATCATTGCATTTTCATCTCCAGTCATACTACAAGAACCCTCTACCGGCACCAAAAGAAGTCTTTTTACAATTCTGTGCCTTAGAGTGCTGCATTTGCTACACAGGCTCACTTCTAACTCCTACCCTCAACAAGCCCTTCTGGCTGAGGTTAAAAACGAGGCAGAAAAATTGGAGATATTTATAAAGTGTCAAGGTTCAAAATACTGAGGTCAAAATAGTGCCTACTTTCACAGAATATTTGGTCTAGTAAAAGGACGGTCATCTACTCAAGTAAGGGTCTCACCGGGCAATATGCATATAAAGAAATACAGATTTATAAAGAGGCATCCATGCAGTATTGAGGGATCATACGGGACAGCCTCTGCTTGGGGAGGTGACATCAGTGGAAACTTCATAAAAGACGGAGCTCTTCTATGAGCAAGCACATCTTGGATAGAAGTGTTGTACCATTTATTTATTTATCCATGACTTCGTCCATTTTATTCATTTATTCATTCATTTAACAAACATGTGTTCTCTACAGTGTGCCAGATACAGCGATTAGAACGATTTAATTCTTCGTTTAAATGAAGTCACAGTCTAATACACCTCACATTGTGGAAACAGACAGGATTCGTCCCTAACAGTTCTTGGCTTAAGGAGAAGAACGTAAAGAAAGGTTTAAGAAAGAAAGCGAGGCCACAATGAGATAAACAGAATTGCAGACCTGTTACATATATCATCCACCTGTTCTTTTGTCCATTTTGATATTTATTGTCTGTCAGTACACTAATTGTTGCACAAATCCCCAAGTCCTAGCTCAAATTTCAGCTCCTGTGTGAGAAATTCAGAATCTAAGGGAAAACCTTATATGTTTTTGTGCACAGTTTCTATGGAATGATGAAAAAAGCAGGGATTTGGTGTTCAAAGAGCTGGATTTCCACCTTCACTCGTGTATGTACAGGCCCTTTGACCTTGGACAAGTGTCTCAGACTTAATTTCCTTATCTGTAAGATGAAAAGAGCAAAGGAGACAGCACAGGGATGATTTGCAAACAGGAAAGCGTAAGGCGAATGGCAGTGGTTAGTGATTGTTTACCTCCCATTTCTGGGTGATTGTAAAGTCCAATATTGAATTTGAATAAAACAGACTTCATTGATGTCCAGGAGAAGTGTCAGTATTGAGTATCCTATGTTAGAATTTAAAAAAACTGGGCTGTGATCCTGGTTCCAAAACTGTTTGGCACTTAATTTTCCTAAGTCACAGTTTTTTCACCTGAAAAATCTCCCGTCTTGGTTTCATGAGAGAATGTACGTGAAAATGCTTTATAAATGATAAAGTCCTACAGAAATACATGGCGCTGTTATTTATCTCTTGACCACGATATATTAATTCTATTCAGCTTGGCTTCAACAAAATATACATTATCTCTCTATTTCAAATATTTTATAAATTCTATGCAGTCCTATTTCTAGAGAATCTATCTGATGGGATTTTTTTTTTAAAGCTTGCTATAGAAAGCCTTTCTTCTTTCCTTCTTGCAAAGCTAAAGAATCCTGCATGACTTCCTTTCCCTCAGGATATTCCCGAGGGCATCAAATTTGGCAGGCTTCACTTTTCCCTTCTACTCTCTAACACTCAGTGTTGTAATTCGGCTTTCACTTTCTTCTACACTAATTTCCATTTTTCTAAACATATTTTCCCTGGTATTTTTTTTGAAGTAGCAACCATCAGTGGTCACTCTCTGCAGCAGAAACACTCATCTGACTAGCTGATCCTTCAGGTCTATAACTGAGAGAGCTGCTACTGAGATGTTCTTTCCCGCTCTTATCCAAAGCTCACAGAGGAATACGCTGTTCGTATTTTTCCTCTTCAGGACTGGATTGTTCAGACTACAGTTTCCAGCTATTCTTGCAGGTTAGTTTTAAAAGCCACGATGACTTTTACATTAGATTAAATAGACTGCCTGCAGAGCAGTGCATTTGTGTAGCCATCTCTGAACTCATCATGTAAAACCTAAACTGCATGGATTTTAATGGGAAATTATTACAGTGGAACCTTGCTAATTCATGTTAGTGATGGAGAGTTCTATTTTAACTTGCCAAATCTCTCAGCGATAATTGAAGAAAAGTAAAAGAAAGAGAATCCAAAGGAACGCAGTGGGTATTTTCCCCCTTTCTCAAACTGCCTGCTGTTCACAATGGGACATTCAAGTCACAGACTCCTTATGGAAAACAAATGAACAAACAAAAACACTTTTAAATCTTAATAGTAAATAACTGATGGCTAGCCCAGTAGATGGTTATGCAGGAAAAGTTATGTAACACAAATATACTTGCATGAAAATAAAAAATGATATTTTATTACATTTCAAAAGCAAAATGACATCATTCAATTGACCTAAACTGAATACGAGTGATATTTATTTGGAGATCAGGTATCCATTATTATTTTTGTGGTTTGGTTTTTTTTTTTTTAATGAAAAATATATCCAAAATGTAACATTTCTCAACACATCCACTCCTGTCTTCCAAGTCCCCATTATCTCGTAGCTGGCTCCTGTCTCTCTTACCAGGAGGTCTCTCCTCCATGCTTCTGGCCTTGTTCCCCAGCAGTGTATTCTGCACTCAGCAGTGGGAGAAAATCCCATTAAGACATAAGTCAGATGTCACTTGGTCACCACCCTCGAATGGCTTCCCAACCCACTCAAATTACAAGCCAAAAACTTCCGATGGCCTAGGAGGCCTGGAATAATTACTCGACACCTCCTTCCCCATTCCTGTATCTCCTGCCTCTGTCTCCCTCCCTCACTCTGCTCCATTGGCTTCTCTGCTGTTTACAGACCCTTCCAAGCATTCTCCTGTCTCAGAGCCTGGGAACTTGTTCTCGTCTCGGCCTAGCATGCTCTTTCCTTGAAAGGTGCGTGACTTGCTCTCTCATCTGCTCCGTGCTTTACACAAATGTTACTTTATCAATGGTTTGTCCCCTGACCATCCTATCGAAAACACTCCCTCTCCCTCTTCCCCTTCCTGGATTTATTTTTATCCATACTATTTACTAATATCTAACTCAGGAATCACCATTTTCTGGAAAGGTGCAGGCCATATAATTTCTGTTGCAACTACTCTGTGCTGTCATTGTAGCGCTAAATCGGTTATAGACAACAGGTAAATGAAAGAACATGACTGTGTTTCAGTAAAACTCTGTCTACAAAAGCAGACGGTAGAGCAGGTTTGGCTTACAGATTGAATTTGCTGACTCTAGATCTAATATATTACTTATTTCACTTATTTTATCTGTTGTCTGTTTTTTTGCCACATTTGGGATGTAAACTCCACAATGACAAGGGTTTAGTTCACTG
>CAUYSK010031646.1:0-30454 GCA_963575035.1 Avahi laniger
TTAGTTGTCTAATTAAGTTATTTCTATTTTTAGTAGAGACGGGGTCTCGCTCTTGCTCAGGCTGGTTTCGAACTCCTGAGCTCAAACAATCTGCCCGCCTCGGCCTCCCAGAGTGCTAGGATTACAGGCGTGAGCCACCGCACGTGGCTCACATGATGTTGTATTTTTCACATGGCTGAGTAATTTCCAAAGGAAAGCTTGACATTATAACAAATATTTCTCTTGACACTTCTGTTATACTAAGAGCCCAACATGATGGAGGGGTAATGAAAAACCATAGAAATGTTTTTTTTTTGAGAGACAGAGTCTCCCTCTGTTGCTCAGGCTAGAGTGCAGTGGCATCATTGCTCACTGCAACCTCAAACTCCTGGGCTCAAGCAATCTTTCTGTCTTAGCCTCCCAAGTAGCTGGGACTATAGGCATGAGCTAATTTTCGTATTTTTTTTTAGAGAAGGGGTCTCGAGCAAATCCTCCTGCCTTGGCGTCCCAGAGTGCTAGGATTATAGGCCTAGAAGTGTTTTTATATTTAAAACAGGTCATCAAGGATCTGATACTTAAAGTCATTTTAGACCTTAGAGCTATTCAATGAAGGATTTTCTTAACAGGAAGCAAAAGTATACTGATCATCAAACAGGAAAAGAAACCATATTCCTCAATGCCACTGCCACTTTGGACCTTCTCATTTACTGAGTTTTCAACTTCTTACTGGAAACCAAATCAAGACCTACGTACATAAGGTTTTGTCTCATTTGAAGAATTCATTCATTGGAACTTTTAAAAAGCAGAAACAAATTTAGTGAAGAAAATGACACACATCAAGAAAGAACACTGGATGTTATAGATGCTAATAAGTTCGTTTTAGTATTTGTGTCTGCAGAATTATTACTAAACAGAAAAGGAAGGTAGGTCTTAGGGGAAAGCTGAGAGAAAAGAAAGAAGGGTAAAAAAGAGCAACTGGGAGAATATACCACAGGAACAGAAATTAATTTGTCTCATTCACTGTTATACTTCCAGTTCCTTGCCCTGTGTCTGGTATTGAGTCGGTATGCAACATATGCCTTGAATGAACAAATGAATTAATGAACAAAGGTTACTGCTAACTGCCTCTTCATTTCTAATAACTCCTCTTTTGCCTTCAGTCAAGCTCATTTCCTCCATGTTTTTTTAAAAACATTCTCACTTTCCATTTTATTCTGTACCCATTCTTTCCTTTATTTAACCTCTAAACTTTATGAAAAATGAATTTTAAACCTCTGTCCATATTTCCTCTCTGCCCAGTCATATTATTTGGTTTCTTTTTTTTGTTTTTCTTTTGTTTTTTTGAGACAGGCTGGAGTGCAGTGGTGGCACAATCATAGCTCACTGTAGCCATGAACTCCTGGGCTCAAGTGATCCTCTGGCTTCAGCCTCCTGAGAATCTAGGGCTACAGCCATGTGCCACAATGCCCAGCTAATTTTTTATTTTTAGAGATGGGGTCGCACTGTGTTGCCCAGGCTGGTCTCAAACTCCTAGCCTTAAGCGATCCTCCCACCTTGGCCTCCCAAAGTGCTGGGATTACAGGAATGAACCAGTGCACCCAGCATATCATTTGGTTTCTAACATCAATATTCCATTGTACTTTCAAAGGTCAGTTCTGACTTTGTCATTACCAAATCCAGTATTTTTTTTCCTCTCTCAGTCCTCATATCTCTACAGTATTTCATACTAAAATTAAATCCCTCTTTCATGAAATTCTCATCTCTCTCTCTGCTCTTGTGGTAGTTCCATCATCTTGGCTATGCTCCTACCTCTGTGATCAATCTTTCTTGGACTCCGACTCCTCTTTCACCTTCAACTCTCTAAATATACCCCAAGGTTCTCCTTCTTCTCTTTCTAAATTTTCTCTTTTAAAAATCTCATCAGCTCTCATGGTTCAGGATTATTTCTATATAGATGATTTCATATCAGAATTCTATCCTGAGCTCCAGCACTTCATTTCTAAATGCTTTCAGAAGAGCTTAAGTTGGATAGCTCACAGATACCTCCCTTTACCACTTCTAGAACTGAACTTATTATCATTTCCTTCTTTTTCTCTTACAATATAATCTCCTTGTAGGGGGAATAGTTCATCCTTCCACTTACCTAGGCCACCTATTCAATCATTAACACCTAATATAATTTTACACTTTCTTGAACTGCTAACATTTATTTTCTATACCAGTATTGTCCCACAGAACTTTCTACAATGATGGAAATGTCAAATATAGTAGCCACTAGCAACACATGACTATTGAGCAGTTGAAATGTGGCCTTGGTCACTTGAGGAACTAATTTGAGCTACTTTAAATTTAAATTGCCACATGAGGCTAGTGGCTACTATATTGAACAGCATCAGAATACTTTTTTCTTCATACTATTCTGGAACACAAGGCAATACAGGGTAGTGATCAAGAGCACAAGCTCTTGAACCAGATTTCCTGGGTTTAAATCCCAACGCCATCACTTACTAGCAACATGATCTTGGACAAGTCGTGAAATGCCTCTGTGCCTCAATGGCTTCATATGTCAAATAGGGGCACTTACAGGGCCTACCTCGAAGGGTTGTTGTAGGATTTAAATCAGTTATTATGTAAGTGGATGCCTAGCCAAAGTAAGCACTTAAAAATGTTTGTCCCAGCTACCAGATCCCACCTCATATTCTTAGTGAGGATACAGACTATACCTTTTATTTCTCCCCAGTGCTTGTGCATTATTATGCTGCCCAAAGAGAAATTCAATAAATATTGATTTTGTACAATGTGTAAATTAGAGAGTTAAAATCCCATTAAAGTGAATTAGAAATGACAAATCAATTTTCTTATTTATAATTTGTGAAAAGATTAAATTCTGTAAGTCTTGTTTTCATAATTAGAGTAGCCAAGCATTTATGTTAGTCCTATTAGACTTGGGGCAACAAAATTAGAAGACATAAATGAATGAAGCATACCATAAAATAAGACTTTTCTTTCTTTTCCCTTCAGTTCAGTAAATGAACACCTCTGTACCAAATATGAAATCCAAAATGTTAATAATTACCGAGTACATACATTAAACTCATTAGCCTCACCAAGTACTTGAAGTTAAACCATTAGCATCTTTATCATCTCCATTTTTAGTTGGCTCTTAATAGATTTGAAGTGAGTTAAATGGGACAACTGTTTCTAAGAGTTTTGAAGAATGTGTATCCATGGATCTACACTAATTCTGTAGCTCTCCTCTCACAAGTTTTAATAACATAGAAACTATAATTGTAATATACAAGCAGCTACAGAAGACAGTGTTCTCCCAAGCTATTTAGGCAAAGCCTTTATAAGCTTTAAGCATTTTTGCTAGAGGGAGAACTGTTCACTTTATTACAACAATAGTCAAAATGATTTACATGTCTATGACAACTTTCCTTAAGATTATAGTTTTAAAATGTTTTTTATTTATGTTGTCACTCAAGAAATGCATTCTTCTCAAAAATGGAAGATGGAAATCAATGAGACCAAGATACAATGAACAGTAATGAAAGCAAGGTCATTTTCAGGCCCACATGCCCCATTCTTCCACAATAATGCAGGTTAAACTGTCTTTAAAGGAATCAATTAGCACCACACTCATGCTAGTAAAATCAGTCACATTATTACATGACCTTTGTTTTTGACTACATATCCTTTATTCCAGTCTCCTTTTGAGTAGTTTTATGCCTTCCCCAGTGTTGCTTGGAACTATGTACAGAGTTCAAAAGTCAGCACTCTGGCCGGGTGCAGTGGCTCATGTCTGTAATCCTAGCACTCCGGGAGGCCGAGGCAGGAGGATGGCTTGAGGTCAGGAGTTCAAAAGCAGTCTGAGAGACAGAGTGACTCCGTCTCTACCAAAAATAGAAAAAATTAGCCGGGTATGGTGGTGGGCATTGGTAGTCCTAGCTACTTGGGAGGCTGAGGCAGGAGGACTGCTTGAGCCCAGGAGTTTGAGGTTGCAGTGAGCTATGATGATGCCACTGTACTCTACCTAGGGTTAAGGAGATTCTGTCTCAAAAGAAAAAAAAAAATCTATAGTCTAGCATAAGCTAACTGTTAGCGAATTCCAACTTCACTTTCTCCCAAAGCAGGGGTTTCCAAAGGGAATTGCTGCTGTTACATCTAAAACTTGGTCAAAGTCTTGAGAATTAACTTGTAATCTCATGTTGGCTTGCTCTCTGGGATTTGCACAAAAACATTCCTTGCAGACACAATCAAGACTCCATCCTCATGTATAGGGGACTGCTGAGATAAAGTTTCTTTTGGAAACTTTGCTACCAGCTACACTTAAGACATTTATATCTCTGTTATCCTCAGTTAACATATAGGTTGGGTCCTTAATGTGTCTCTCATATTCTTATTCCCAAAAAGCTTTTGCCTCCTCTCTTGTCATTCAACCCTGAATTGTTTCCTTCCTCCAAATATTTCTACTTTTCTCCCAGAATCTTACTCCATGGTTACAAATCCATTATATTCCATCCTTAACCTCATTGTATTAACTAATCCCTGCCTCTACCCTGAAGATACAACTTCTCCTTACACCCTCTCAGACAGATGTTGTTCATTCTCTAACATTCTAATTATCCTGGAGTTAAAAAAAAATAGGAAATGTCATGCTTACTTTCCAAAGCCTCTTCCAGTACATTATTTCTCTATCCTTACATAAAAAAAACTTGTGTTCTTTCAAGGCTCTGGACCAACAGCTATACTCCCCTTTCCCCAGCCTTACTGTTAATACCTACTAGCTTCCTATCATCGTCTGATTCTTAGTCTTGCCCCTCTGCTCTAAGTCCTCTCATTAACTATGTCTATATCCACTTGGAAATCTAATTCCAACCCCTACCCAGTGTTCCTCAAGGTACAGAGTTGTCTCAGATGATCTTAAAATGCAGATTCCTATGCATCATGCTTAACTCTGAATCAGAATATTTGGGAGCAAGGCCCAAGAATCTAATTAAAAGACTAAGATCGTTAGGCTGGTCATCAAAACAAAATTTAGCTACATCCTACTTATAAGAGAAACACCATAAATATAAGGACATAGGAAGTATGAAAGTTAAAAGATGTATATAAGATAACCTACACAAACACTAACTAAAAATAAGTTGGTTTAGTTATTTTAATATCAGACAACATAGACTTCAAGGCACAATGTATTACCAGATATAGAGAGGGACATATTGCAATAATAAAACGTTAAAATCTTCAGGAAGTTTAAGCAATCTTAAATTAGTATACACCTAGTAACATAACCTCCAAATACACAAATACAATAAAAAATGGACAGAACCAAAATGAGGACTAGACAAATTGATTCTTATAGCTGAAGATTATATTTACTAATACTCATTGCTTAGTAACTGATGAAAGCAGACAAAAAAAAATCAGTAGAGATAGAAAAGATTTGGACAAAATGATTAAAAAGCTTGACCCAACTGACATATTTAGAATACTGAGCCCAATTACAGAATATGTATTCCTTTTGAGTGAAATATTTACCAAAATTGACCATAAAGTGGGACATGGAGCAAATCTCAACAAATTTCAAAGAATGAAATTATACAGCATATATTCTCTAAGCACAATGAAAGTAAGCTAGAAATCAATAATTAAAAGATAATAAACATTGTCAAATGTTTGGAATTAAGCAGCACATTTCTAAATAACCCATGAGTGGAAGAAGAAATCATCATGGAAATCAGACAATATTTTGAACTGAATGATAATGAATAAAATTTCAGGGATGCAGCTAAAGCTGTGCTTAAAAAGAAATTTTGGAGACTGAGAACTCTAAAAGCAAGCCTGAAAAAAAAAATCAATGAAGATATTACTCATTTTAACAAGTTAGAAAAAAGACAGTAAATTAACTCCCCCAAAAGTATAGATATAATAAAGAGCAGAAAGTAATAAAATACAAAACAGATATATAATAGAGAAAATCAATAAAGTCAAAAATTAATCTATCGTAGACTTCTGGTAAGACTGATCAAGAAAATAAAAGAAAAGCCACAAATTACCCATACCCATGAAATTATCCATGAAAATGGGATTTCCTCTGTAGGATTTTTAGTAAGAGTTTCATGGTTCAATTATCTTATTGAAAGACAATTAGAAGCCAGAAAAACAATTTTGGGGGGAGCAATTTAGTATGAAATGGACAAATCCTTTCAAAACCATAAATTGCTGCAATTGACACAAGAAAAAATAGTCATTTTCATGTTTTCTTTAATGTTACCTAAAAACTTCCCACTAAGAAAACCTTAGGTCCAGATGTCTACCTGTGAATTCTTTTAATGATCTAAGAAAGAAATAACACCAATCTTAAACAAACTCTACAGAGAATAGATACAGAGATAATACTTCCCAACTCACTTTATGAGGCTAGCATAAGCCTGATACCAAAACTCCATAAGGAGATTATAAGAAAATGACAGGTTAATCTTTCTCATGAATTTAGGTGCAAATATCTGGAAAAAATACTAGGAAACTCAATCTAATGGTATATGAAAAGACTAGTACAAGAAGACAAAGTTGGATTTCTTCCAGAATTGCAAGGTTGGTTTAACATTTAAAAATCAATCAACATAAATTTACCACAGTAATAGAATAAAGCAGGAAAATCAGGATTATCATGAAAAATTGATGAAATTCAATACCCAATCATGATATCAACTCTCATCAAAATAGGAACAGAAGGAAACTTCTTTAATTTGATCAAATGTACCTACAAAAACTGCTACAGCAAACACCTTACTTAATGACATGCTGAAAATTTTCTATGAGATTGGGAATGAAACAAAGATGCCTATTAGTGCCACTTCTATTCAATATTGCACTAGAGTTCAGCTGATTCAACAAGACAAGGGGGAACAAACCAAGACAAAAGGTAAATAACAGACTGGGCTCTGGGCGGAGACAGCAAAAAAGGATTAGGGAAGGGTAGAGGGAGGGGCAAAATTGGATTAAAGTTCAATTTCAATTTCAATTTGTAAAGCACTAGATCATAACTTTGCATCTATTAAGCTTCTCTGTTCCTCCCTAGAAACTTGTAGGCTAGATGAAGAAGGTGTTACTTACCTCTATTTTGCAGATGATATAACTAAGCCGCAGAGAGGTAAATTGAGTAAGGTCACTCTTTAAAAAGCAAAAGGCAATTGACCCAGGAAGTAGGGGTTTAAATCTAAGTTTCTTTTCAGTGTGTCTTTCTTTTCAATATATCATGGCTTTTACAGAAGGGTAGCTAGAAAAGTCCAAAGGGAGATTTAGCTCAGAACTTGCTATTGGTTCTCCCGAACCTAAATAAAGCTGCCACTGGATTTAGGAACATGGTAGAATGAAAAGACAGACCTCTCCTACTTCAAAATCACAGAAACGTTATAAAAATAAGAGAGAGAGAGAGTGAGACAGACATACAGAGGGGACTAGCTCAAGAGAAAGTTAGGAGAAAGAAAGGAATATTCCCCAGATGCTATAAATGAAGAAGAAACTTAAAATCCAAGTGAGAAGTGGGAACTGACACAGATTCAGATATAGCTTCAGGGGTTGGTGCCTGGAGTCTTAGTGTCCATCCAGGAATAGCAGACCTGTTTTCCAGCTTTGAAGGTAACAGTATATGTGGGTGAGTGATAAAGACCAAAGTGTAGTTCCCTTCTTGAAATCTGGACCCTTGATGAGCTGCCCAGTCAGTGAAAATAGAGAGTTGGAAAAACTCTGTCCAAAGGCTCAATGAAGCAGAAAAAACTTTCTATTGGTCAAGAACCTCAGGTAGGTTGGTAGAGCAGATAAAGCATCCACAAGAAATGGAAAACATAGGCCTGTGCTACAATTGGATGCTGGAGGAATTTACATTATCTAGATGGCATTGAAACTCAGAATTTAGAAACTGAAATCCCTAGGGCCCTGGCAGCAACAGAAATGAAAGGCTCTGTATAGGGATACTTTCACAACACAGCATACAGGACTTCCAAGGGAGAGGAAAAAAATCCTGCTGAAGATGTGATCATCTTCAAAGAATTACTAATATAAACCACACAAGGAGATACATTTCCATGAAGTAGAGTAGCATGTACGGCAAATAGGATAACTATCCCCACTCCAGAAAAAATAGAACAATCCAAAAGAAACTGTAAAATAAGCATGTTGAAAATGATTAAAATAAAAAGTAGATACCATAAGATCAGGACAGTCTGAAAAATTTTTACACTTGAAAAAGAACCAGAAGGAACAATCTAGAAATTAAAAACCATAGTTACTTGAAATGAAAAACTGAGTAGATATTGTTAAAAAGCAGATTAGACATAGCTGAAGAGATTCTTAGTTAACCGGAAGGCAAATGAGTACATCATCCAGAATGCAGCAAGGAGAAATAAAGAATAAAAAGCAGGACAGTGCAATTAACAAATACGGAGGACAAAAATCTAACAGAAGTTCAAAAGAGAGGGATAGAGACAATGATGAAAGACAGATAATGGCTTAAATCTTGAAAAATGAAGACATGAGAAGCATTACAACTTCTGAATAGGATGAATAAAACCTAATCCACATCTAGACATATGTTAGCAAACCTACAGAACATCAAAGACAAAAAAACCAAATCTTTTAAAAGCAACATTAGTCTGACAGAAGATTTCTAATCAGCAGCAATATAAATCAGAGCCTATGAAACAACAGCTTCAAAGAAAGGAAGTAAAATAACTGTCAATCTAGCTAACCACTATTCCTTCCCTATTTCTTTTTTAACTAAAGGACAGAGGAGTGCCAGCAGATGAGAGACTTGCTCAGAACTAACTGGTATTAGCAAAGACCAACAATATCTGGAAGGATACTTAATTTGATGGAAATTGCACTTGATTCCTAAACATGAGATAGAACAGATGACCCAGACATGAGGCTCCAGAAGCTTTTGCCCTTACACTATATTTCTAGCCAAAAGTTGGCAGTTATAGTGACCGAAGCTTAGGCAGAATTATTTATAAAGCATGTTAAGTAAACTCTGGATATATGGCCAAGTGATTATAACTTAAATCTTGACTCTGCTTTTTATGAGCTGAGTGAATTTGGTCAAGTTACTTTACTTCTCTATGTCTTAGTTTTTGCATCTATAAATCTCACTTTTAAAAATATTAAATAAGAGACACGTAAAGCATTTGGCATACTACCTGGCACATAGTAGGAGCTTAATAAGTTCCAGCTATTATTGTTACTTAATCTTGACTACAGTACTGTAATTGGATCATGTAGTTTGAAGGAGTTATCTTTAGTAGGATTACTAAAAAACTAAAATATAAGAGAGACATACTCTGACATCCACCGAGCAGCCCACAGTCCATGATGGATTTCCCAGCACCTGATTTTGGCATAGAAGATGGACTAATGATGATTTCCCAACACCTGTAAAAGATAATAGGAACTCTAGTCACATAAGATACATGCTGAAATCTGTTATGGCAAAAGTAAGGCCGAGAATACACAGGAATAATGATACGTAAAGCGTGACTGTTCACACCATACCAACAATATAAGCTTTAGTGAATAAAGTGAAGATAGTATAGGGCAGTGTTTCTCTCAAATTTAGCATCAGAATCACCTGGAGAATGTGTTTAAACACAGAATGCTGGGTCCTGACCTCAGACTTTCTGTTTAAGCATGCCTGTCATGGGGCCCAAGATTTTGTACTTCTAACACATTCCCAGGTGATACTGATGCTACTAGTCTAAGGACTCACCTTAGAGAGTGAGAACCACTGTTTTATGACAATTCCATATTAACTAATCCCTTTCCTTTTGAATGATTTCATCTATTTAGCCTATTTTAGAAATGCAGAATCTCAACAGATCTTAGAGGTAATCCCTCTATCCCACACACCAATGCCAAGGTCCCTTCCGTGGGACCCTGTTAGAAAAGGCTTCCAGATTGTGAACACCGCCAGTGACAGGGACTCACCATTACACAATTTCATATTTAGACACTCCAGTTCTCCCACATAGTGATTTTTTAAAAAAGCAGCCAAATGTCTGGCCCAGACTTATTCTTTGGAAAAAAAGAACGACTCTACTTCCTGTTCTACATCATGGCCCTTTACTTTAAGGCAACACTAATACCTTCTTTTGGGCTCAGGGCAATCTAATTATTAATGCTAAGGGTACATTCAGAGATCTGTATGAAGAGATCAGGGAATGAGCTCTCCCTGTACATCCATGTGTGGAGTCACTCATTCACTTAACAGCATTCTGGGATTCCATTATGACAAGCATAGTTGGTGAATTTTTATGAATCACTAGTTGTAGCAACAATTTACATCATCTCTTTGTGTGCATTATTGTGTATGAATCTATCACTTATGTTTATTTTTTATTATAAAAAGTTATTTTTACAAGAAAGTATAAAAAAATCACCCGATGACTACTATTATCAACATGTAGGTTTTTTTAATTCCATAAGAAGGGTTTTTCTATAAGCAGGTGGTTATTATGATTATATACATGGTATACTTAAAAACAATAAAACAACATAAATCTTTGCTTATAATAGTTTGTTCTAGAATATCTTATCCATCCTCTCCTCTTTCTCCCCCTTCTCCCTTGGCCAGGTGAAATAATCTTTTAAGACACATCATTATTTTAGTTATAAAGTATTTTCTGACTCCACACAGGTAGAACTAAGCATACTATCCACCATCCTCTGGGCCTCCACTGTACCCTATACATTTTCCTACAGAGCACTTAAAACACATTATTACACTTGTTTGTTTATAGGTTTTATTCACTCTGCTTAAGTTCCTTGAGGATTGAGGCTGGGTTTTACTCATCTTTTTTTATCTTCAGAACTCAGAACAGGGCCTTAACTAGTATTTATTAGTGACTAAAAGTTCCTATGTTTTTATAGAATCTTCATAAACATGTTTTAATCTCCAAAGTATTTCAGAAAGTAGACATAACAATTTACTTAACCATTCTCCCATGATTAGATATTTAAAGTGTTTTGATATTTTCACTATGTTAGGGAAAGTTTTTATTTCTGTTTAAACCTTTATTTAAAATTACAATTATTTCCTTAGTATACCTCCCCAGAAGTAAACTCAATACCTAAAAGGAAACAAATATTTTTTTTTTTTTTGAGACAGAGTCTCACCCTTTTGCCCCGGCTAGAGTGAGTGCCGTGGCATCAGCCTAGCTCACAGCAACCTCACACTTCTGGGCTCAAGCGATCCTTCTGCCTCAGCCTCCCATGTAGCTGGGACTACAGGCATGCACCACCATGCCCGGCTAATTTTTTCTATATATTTTTTTAGTTGTCCGATTAATTTCTTTCCAATTTTAGTAGAGACGGGATCTCGCTCTTGCTCAGGCTGGTTTTAAACACCTGAGCTCAAACAATCCGACCACCTTGGCCTCCCAGAGTGTTAGGATTACAGGCGTGAGCCACCACGCCTGGCCAACGAAACAAATATTTAAAGTTCTTGATACATATTGACAAATAACTTTAATTTGGTTACACTGCCACCAGCCATACACATGAGCCTACACCTCATGTACATGGCTATTGTTGCACCTCAACAGTGTCATATAACTGGCTTTTCATTCTGGTTAATTTGATAAGAGAAAAAAAGTGCTTTAGTCTGCATCTTGCTTTAGTTTGCATTTCTTTACTTTCTAGTAAAGACATACATTATGATCATCTTTGCAAATCATTTGTCTTTCTTCTAAATTCTCTCATGAAGTGCTCTGCCCATTTACCTACCTTAATGTTATCGATTTATAGGATCTCTTTATATATTAAAGATATTAATCATCTCATGTAATTATATAACTGAATCAAATATTTTCCTGTTTCTCCTTTCTTTTTTTTAAACATACATTTAAGATTATATTTGTCATTGAATTTATTGCATTGTATCTGTTATCTGTAACCTTTAGGGTATATTGTTGATATTGTGTTTGCATGTAGGTTTATGTTGGAGGCCCATAACTGGGCATTTAGTCACCAATCTGATGCAAGGCTTAAGCCCCAGTTTAGCTTAATTGTGTCATGGTAATATGCAGCAATACCATACAGCTCTCCATGAATTAACTGCTGTGGGTGATAACACTGGATACAACTATAAATAGTAAGAACAGTCAAAGTGCTAGGGAATAGTGATTAACTATTCATTTTTTTACGATTTCTGGGAGATTGAATTCTATGTTTTTACTTTTATAACTAAATTAGATCAAAAGAATGCACTTGATTTGTTTGGGGAAAAAAATGGCCCAATATAATTAAATGTCAGCTCCAAATATAGTTGTTGGTAATGTGTTAAGCTCATCTCTAATCTCTGAAAGAACAAAGAGAAAAGAGTACGTTAGTGAGACTTTCAGGATTCCTTACTAAATTACCAAATATCTCTATAGGATACAAACACAAACCTCTAAATCTCAAGTCACTCCTTTATGTATTTGTGAAACCCTCAAAATTTCAAGGGGGAAATGATCTTTATTCAAATATAAACTTTGAAGTTTGAATGCAAAGGCAGATGAAGTGTAAAAAGTATATTAAATCGTTTGTCTTTTAACTCGCTGTTAAAAGGAAACTGATAAAACACAATAATTGACTTTGCACATAGAGCCTAACATTACTGCATGCGTGACAAGATCAATCACTTTTTTGTAGAGCACAGCCGTGTCTGTTTTACAGCTAAACACAATGGGAAAAAAGAAAGCATACTAATTGCCTGATTACTTTTCCACCTTTATTGCAGTAGCCAATTCTACCCCTGTTACGTAATGCATTGATTCCACAGTTATAACTCCAGCACCTAATACAGTGCCTGTTGGGGAAGAAAAAAATGAATTGACTAGTTCCAATAGTTTGTAGCATGAAGGGATTGTTAGATACAATAGAAAAGAGAATTAAAGAGGAGAGGATATATTATATTACTTAATATATCTTGAAGAACTGTGTTAGTTCTGGAGCCCGGTCTTAAATACTAGTTGGTGATACTTGCCAAGTCCCTTTAGGCCACCAGTACTTTCTTCACCACTAAAAGTGAGTGAGTTTGTTAAACTGACTTCAGCATCACTTCAAGTTATATGATGGAATAAATGAAGTTCACACAAATTGCAATTATGTTCCTAGGATTTCATAAGGCAACTTTCTTAAGGGAATATTAAATAATGCTCTCTGTAATGTGAAAGGCAATGTGAAAACATTCTTAACCTTCCTCTCCTCACAACTTTATATAGTTTCTGTTAGGTTAGTTTTCAAGCTCTTTGGGATATGTCTTCTCCACCTCCAAGTATTTCCAGCACACTATCATTGCTCAGAGCACATGCTCAAAGGTCAACTCCAGAAGAGCACATCTATGAAATGCAAGGTAAGCATTTATTTATTCAAGTTCTTAAAGAGAGCTGGATTGGAGGTTATGGTGGAAAAGAGAAAAGTAGTGAGGTCAGAGGTGAAAACGCATACTTGAACTGCAGTTCTCATATGTCCCAGGTGTCAAAAAAAAAAAAAAAGAATTTTAACAATAGGATTAAATTGCACTCAGCATTAAGTCCTAGCTGCTTCAGAATGTGACTCTTAATTTGTCTATTCCCTACAATCTAGCACATAGGTTTGCAGGTAAGGTCAAATGAGAACAAGAAAATCAAGAAGCCCAATTAAAACAGGACTAACACCCAGTATATCAGTGCATAATATAGCTTAGTGCCTAAATGCGTGGCCTTTGGATTCAAATTGATTGTCATTTACATCTCAGTCTCACTTTTTTCATCTGCAAAATGGGACAATAGAACTGATTTCAGAATCAAGTGAGTTATACATGCAAAGCGCCTGCCAGCGTCATTCTTCTTAGTGCACGTTTGACTTCCTTAGTGAACAAAATCACTTGAAGTTATGGCCCTTCTAACTTTTGTACCCTTAGCACCGCGCCCAATACAATATTCAATGCCTGCATTTATTTTTTTAAAACAAAGGAACTGACAATATACCCTAAGCTGGAGTCACCAGGAGACGGGCTTAAGAAGCCGCGAAAAGGAAGAGCTGGATTTCGGAAGCCCCTACCGCGCTACGCTGCCACTTCGTCAAATGGAGCAAAGTCCTCTGGGAAGTGTAGTCTTTAGCCCTTGAGAGGTACTTCGGCCACAGGCCGATAAAGCCAGAAAATTGGGAGGAAAGCAGTGAAGGCGGAGGGTTATTGGATAACTCAAAAGTGTCGGGAGACCCAGAGGTGGGTTAAGCTGCTCACCTGAATCTCCTAACACCAGTACCTTCACCCGATCCAGGGAAGCCATCTTGCCACTGCCTTCCTGGGGTTAACGCCTGTTCCGGGATTCTAGACCAATCAGAGCTGGGCATGGAGGGCAGGGCCTTCAGTTTCATTGGTCGGTAGGAGCGTGACTGTCTTGATTGAAGGCTTCACTGTACTGATTGGCTGGTCTGATTAAAGTTAGCGGGTGGTTTCCAAAGCTGGTCGCAGGAGTAAGGCGTTTTCTTTGTCGCACAAGTGGCGTGATTCTTTTAAGCCGGTAGTTGAATCGCTGAGGGAAGCTGTAGTGGGAGTATTCGAAGATTCGCTTCGGTAAACCTTGTTCCCTGTTCCTTGTCCCCACTTCCCGGGCTTGGCGTCGCATTTCATAGTTTCTCCTCTTTTTCGCTCTCCTCTCCTTAACTATCCTGTCCTCGTTAGTTACCTTCTTGACTTGGTGCTCTTCTTGGTCCTCCAGACAACCATTGACCCGGGAGCGGCCAGTATACGACCTCGGGTAGGAAGGGCTTGGCTGCTCCGAGTGTGGCCCTGGACCCAACGGGGAGAGTCCGAGGGAGTTTGGGGTCTCGCAGGCAATGGGGAGGAGTGAACATTACTGAACGCGGCTCGTGGAGGACAGCTGGGTCCGGAGGTTTCGCGGTACCCTGCCGCTATGTGTAAGAAGGCGTGGAAAGTATCATGAAATATGGTAACTGAAAACCCTCAGTTACACGTATAGAATTCAAGTTCTTCTAGAACCGTAATAGTGTTATACCGGACAGGATTCCCCGCATCCACTCCTTTTCTCCTGTTATTCTCCACCCTGCAGTCAGCATAATCTTTGAATTTTAACATCGCGAATTTGACCCAGTCACCTCCTGCTGAAAAGCATTTTAAGTTTAAGAAGAGAGAGTCCAATAGCTTGTCCTTTTCCATTATGAAAGCAGGAGTGTAGGAAGTGAATTGGGGGGAACTTGACAAGATGGGCCATGTTGGAAAAACACGTGCAGAGGAGATGTATTGAAAGTTTTATGGAAGTACTTGCCTAGCTGTGCCTAGATGCAGGAAATCCATTGGTGAACAAGATGAAGTCCCTGCTCTTAGATAGACATGGAGAAAGTACAAAGGAAAAGAGCTATGAGGAACATGTGAAGGGGATCATTCTAGGCTACTGTGGTGTATCTGGGAGGGCCTCTGTGAGGAAATGTCATTTGAGACTTGAAGGATGATTAGGAGAAGGGGGTTTGGGCAGAGGGAATAGCATGTGCAAAGGCGTGGAAGTAGGGAAAGCATGTGTGGCTCATGGAATTGAGAGTATGCCAGTGTGGCTGGATACGAGGCTGACATGGGTAGACAAGGCAGAATGCATTCTTTTCAACTTTGTTTCTCCTGCTCCATGCCTGGTGCACAGTAGTCTTTAAATGTTTGTATGATTAGAATACATGTGGGTCTCAACTGGGTAGGGAGGTAGGTAAGGCTGGGAGATCACTGGTGGACTGTGTAGATAAAAAGAAGAAACAAGGGCCCTGAGAAGTCACATACTCACAAGTCTGCAGAGACCGGCCAAGCTTCTTCCCTAACAGTGTCAACTGCTATTCAGCTTCATCTTACTGTTTCCATGTGGGAACATGGGCTCACTTTTTTCCTCAGATATTTCCAATTTTTAAGAGAAGCTGGAAGTTGAAATTTATGTGAACTGTCAAGATTTTTAAATGTTGGCAGCTAATTCAGGAAAATTTCAGTACGTTCTCTGGGTGAAACAATGTGTGTGGGCCACCAGTTTGAGACCTCTGACCTTAGTAATTTAAGAAATCCAGACATTTGAGTTATGCAAGAGATTCAGCATGAGTGTGGAAGGGGAAGTGGTGGAGGAGAGAAGGCAGTGGTCAGGAAGGATTTCAGAATGTGGAGATTTTGAGCAGGGTGGCACAGCTTGATTTCATTCATGAGCTCCAGTTTCATTTGTTCAGCTATCTGCTGGGCATCTTCCTAGGAATATCCTATGGTATTTCCTCAAAGACAAGTATCTAAAAGTGAATGCCTCATTTCTTCCAAACTTGTTTCTCTTCAGGTGTTAAGTATTTCTCATAGTAGAACTTTTCTTGGTTACACTGGCTCAAAAGAAAGTGCTATTTAAGATTTTTCCTACTCTAGTACTCTATTTCCAGTATATTGTTGAGTCTTTTTGTTTCTGTAATAAGTTTCATTCGTCCTGTTTTCTTGCAATTTTTTGCTCTCTTTCTTAAGTTTTACTAGAGCTTCTGTACTTCCACAGTGCCTCCACCTTCACTTGGCTGGTGTCCAGAGACTTCTGAGTGTAACTTCTCAGGACCCTTGTTTTTTCTTTTTATCTACATAGTACATCTCCCAGTCTCACCTATCTTCTTACCCAGCCCCACATATATTCTAATCATACAAACTTTTAAGGACTACCAGGCATGGAGCAGGAGAAACAAAGTTGAAAAGAATGCACTCTCTACCTTTTGCCAACCGTGTCAGCCTCATATCCAGCCACACTGGCATTCTCTCAGTTACTCCTATTGCTATAAGAGTCACTTTTCTAAATAGGAGATCTTATTATGAATGCCAATACTTAATTGAACTCTTATGCCAGAGAACTTTGCATGAATTATCTCATTCAGTCCATATATCAACTGTATGAGTAAGGCACTGTTAATTGATTTTTATGTGTGAAGAAACCGAGGCTGAGAATTTCCTGGGATCACTGGCTAAGAAATAGTGGAACTGGGATTCAAAACCCAGAACTGTTGGATTACGGAGTCCTCATGTCACTCCCTTGCTCTAATCTTCAGGGCTTCCTAAGATGTTTCAGGCAAAAGAAACAGGCCGAGTGGTAAGTGGCACCGGGACCTCTCCATGCAGATGGGCACTGGCAGAATATGCAGTAGCCAAGGACCCAGTTTGGAGCAGTGGTGAGGGACTTTTGCTGTATATTGGTGTCATCTAAAGAGCTTTTAAATTAGTGTGATGCCTAATTTGGCCCTGCCAGACCAGCTGAAACAAAACCGGAATGGGGCTCAGGGTTGATATTCTGAAGATTCTCCATAGATGATTCTGCTTTATACCCAGGGTTGAAAATTATTAATCTGGAGCAAAGAGTGTATAGAGTATATAAGGTAGGGATTGTGAGGGAGGAGAATACAATAGTAGGAAATTATACTGGAAAAATAGGTTATGCTGACATTTTGTCTACCATTTTTTGGTCTGTTGAATGGTTTCTGAAGCTATAAATTGTGTTCTGCTAACTTTTGAGCATATAAAACAAAATCCAAAATTGGGTTCAAGTACAATGTATAGACCAAATTGGAAAGGAGAGCAAATGTGTCTGGTAGTATGCTGTGGTACTACTTTGGTGTTGAACCCAGACACTTGCCTGGCATCCGTAAGCCCTGGAGTGATAGGAAAGCTCTAGGACCATAGGTTTGGATCTAGGTGCTACTTTGTTGTATCTTTTGTGTAATCATGCCCAAGTATTTACAGTCTAAAATATGTATTTTATTAAAACTGACTTTCCTTTTACTTTCCTTTTATTATAGGTAGGGCTTTATATTTTTTCCACAAAATATGTGTATAGGTTGGTTATTTAGGAATTTCTTTATAGTATAGTACTGTGGATATCAAAATATTTCTTATAAAAAGAAGCATTAAATCTGATAGGATTGGTAACCACTGATTTCAAATAAAAGGATCAGTTGAAACTACTATTAATAACAATATAATTTCCCATGGAAATAATTCAATGTGATGTCTGTTAAAAACTTCCCCATGAAATAGGGAAATTTAACTTGATGTAGTCTGCATGGATAACCTAGCCATTCTTAGTTGGGAACATATTAAATCAATATAAAAGCAGTCCTTGTAAATGACAGCTTTCTAATCCCTTTACCTTCTCGTTTATTAATCACAACAATCCAATTGAGGTAGTTGATACTATCCTTATTTCTCAGAGAGTAAAATGTGACTTGTTGTTTTAAATAAGGGATCTGTGCAGGAGCACACAGCTACCAAAACATAGTCTTACTCTGAATTCCAAAGCCCAGGTTTTTTAACTAAACCACATGCCGGTATGAGCTTTGAGAAGACAGCTTTCTGGGCCATGGCATGGCTTTTGCTTTGTCCTGTAAGGGATCCAATATTTAAGGATATCTTGGGCTGTCCTTCCTCCCTTTTCCTCCTCCCCTTCCTTCCTTTTTAAAAATTGAATGGTCTTTACTTAATTGCTAGATTTAACTTTTCAAGGTTTGTAAAGCTGTCTGGATCTAATCTAAATTTCTTTCAGATTTGTTAATACAACAGTTAATGAATTTGTCAGATATGCCAACTGGTGATTACTTAATGTGTTTATTGGTTTGTTGTGATTTTTATTGTGAAAGCACGACTATGTAAAACATCCTAGAATTTTGTTAGAAAAATTTTACTCAAGAAAACAAAACACTTTACGGATATTCTGACTGCTAGATTTCTCAGTTTCAGCATTCCCAAAGATCTGTATCATTAAGAATAGTGATCATTTAGCTTTTTGTTGCTTTTCTGAAAGTGGACTTGACATAATATATCATTTTTTAAATAAGTCACCTTTTAGAATTAAACACACCATAGATTATGGAAGTAACTATTTAAGAAATGTATCAAGCTTTTTAGATGTAATCTGTTGTGTACTCTGGAACATTTTGTTCTCTTAAATGCTTAGGTATTATTAGAAGTCTTTTAAAACTATGTTTGAGTACCTTTGTGGCACACCAAGAATAGTGGTAGCTATCAGCTACCAGTAACGGGTTGATTATTTTAGATTTAAAATGATTACCATGATTACCATGTCCTTATGCCTGGCTGATTTTCTCTTTTTTTCTGAATTCAGTATATTTAAAGTTGGAATTTGCTGCTAAAGATGGCAGACCCAGATGTCCTCACGGAGGTTCCCGCAGCATTGAAGAGGTTAGCCAAGTATGTGATCCGGGGATTTTATGGCATTGAGCATGCCTTGGCCTTGGACATCTTGATCCGGAACCCCTGTGTGAAAGAAGAGGATATGCTGGAGCTGCTCAAGTTTGATCGGAAGCAACTTCGATCAGTTTTGAATAATTTAAAGGGAGACAAGTTTATCAAATGCAGAATGAGGGTAGAGACTGCTGCAGATGGGAAAACCACTCGCCATAACTACTATTTTATCAATTATCGTACTCTTGTTAATGTGGTAAAATATAAATTGGATCACATGAGAAGGAGGATTGAGACCGATGAGAGAGATTCCACCAACCGGGCTTCCTTCAAATGTCCTGTCTGTAGTAGTACTTTCACAGACTTAGAAGCTAATCAGCTCTTTGACCCCATGACAGGTGAGATTTATCCAGTTTACGATTTATCTATCTATCTATCTATTTATTTATTTATGTTGCTTTAAGTGACCCTTGAGTGATGTGAATCTTTCTTTTAAGTAAAATAAAATATGTACCCTTTTTCTTAAATTGACTCATCTAATTTTTAAACCATCGTATATGTCGTTATAAAAGTGAATGGATCAGTGTGACTCACAGCATACAGTCTTACTGTCCTGTTGGGGGTCTTACTACTTTGAGAAGCCTTTGCAAAGCCTTTCTCCTTCACAAAGGAATGTACTCATCCGTGGGATTTTCTCATCCATGACCGTCCTACCTCTGCCCTACCCCCACGCCTTATTTATAGCCTAATCTGAAGCGTTGACTTCTCTACCACTTTGAGGCTATTCTGACAATTTTACTTTTGACCTCTCCACTCAACAAATATTGGAGCACCTACTTGTGCCAGTCACTGCTAGACAGTTACAATACAGTGTATTTAAATGCTTTGTTAGTGGAAGTAGAAGGTGCCAAGGGCATATAATCTGGATTTGGGGAAGGCCCCAAATGAGCTAGATGAAATAAGAGGGGGAACCCTTTCCACATTAAGTGGATATATATTCAGTGTCTCTTAGCTATACATTATTAATGGAATAGAGTTGTCAACAAGATATATAATTTGCCTCATGTAATTAAGAACTTTAGTTTTAAGGATTTTTCTTAACACAGTGTAGAAAACATGCATTTTCTGAAAATACAATATGTCTAGCCTTAACATGGGATACTTTAAAGTTCTGGCTTATATGGTTATTTTGTCTTGTTATTTATAAACTGGAAAAGAGACTGTAGTTTTGCTAATTACTCAATGGATCAATTTTCTTACTTTCTAGAGATAAAAATCTATAGAAGGACTCAAGTTAGATTCAAGTTAGATAGAATCAAGCTGTTAAGTTAGGTTGTCCTTTTGTTTTGGATAAATTTAAGAGAAGTTTAAGCTTTCACACATGAAATATTTTGTAAAAAATTACAGATTTTTTTACATGTTTTATTTTCTTATTTTTTAATGTTATGTATGGTACATTTTAAATAAATTTTTTTAAAATGGGAAATTACGCCAATATCAAGATTACTGTATCAACAAAAAGAGCTAGAGAGAACCTATGACTTTTTTTTCCTATTTACTGTGAGGCAGTGATTTTGGATGAAAAGTTAAAGGAATCAAATTTGGATTAAGTGTTTAATTTGTCTGAACCTATTTCACCTTGAAAGGGCTTCAGTAGGAGAGATCTTGATTATAAGAAAATCTTAACCATCTGGGTATAAGAATTGCTTGAGTGTGCTATAGAGGACGGCTGTAGAATATATCTGGAGCTCTTCAAAATAGACAGAGTCTCATGATTTTTGCCATTCACTCTAGCAGATTTCTTAAAGGAGCTCTGGGTTTGGTTTTGTAATTCTCTACAGATGTTGGTGTTATACAGTGGTCCTGTCTTCATTACTCTAGACTGCAGTGGAAGATGTTATCCAGTCCCTCCTACGTCCCTCAGAGAGGGTAATCTAAAGTAATGTGTTTCTACTACATTTGTTCATCATTTGAGTCTTATTTAATTTCATAAAACTTTCTGAAAGGAGATGATTTCACTACTCATATATCAGTGTTTAGGAAATTGATCCATGATGCACTTTGAATTTCACCTCAGATTAGTGTCTGAATAAAACTGGTTGTAATAACAGGTGCCCATGGAAGAGATGGCCCAGCACCCCAGTGTAGTCAGGGTTATTTGAATCAAGGAGTTAGGGTAGAGGGCATGAAAATATTTTATGAAAGAAAACTAAAACTGAAGCAATTTTATTGTGGCCAGTCTGAACAAAGACTGTATGAGGGCTATGGTCAGCGTGAAGGTGGAAAGAAGGAGTACAGGAGAGCAAGAATAAGTCACTTAACCTTGATATCACGTGGGAGGGTTCCCCAATCAGCCAACACTAATGTTCAACTTAATCGGTGGTTATGTCCCTACAGTGAAGCCTGAGGTATCATGATTGAAATTTGTAATCATTGGGGACCCTCATTCTGAGGATATACTTGCCTTTGGATTGTAATTTGACTTTTATTTGGACTTTTTTTTTTTTTTTTTTTAGACAGAGTCTCACTCTGTTGCCCTGGCTATAGTGAGTGCTGTGGCGTCAGCCTAGCTCACAGCAACCTCAAACTCCTGGGCTCAAGCAGTCCTACTGCCTCAGCCTCCTGAGTAGCTGGGACTACAGGCATGTGCCACCATGCCCGGCTAATTTTTTCTATATATTTTTAGTTGTCCAGTTAATTTCTTTCTATTTTTAGTAGAGATGGGGTCTCGCTCTTGCTCAGGCTGGTCTCAAACTCCTGAACTCAAACAATCCGCCCACCTTGGCCTTCCAGAGTGCTAGGATTACAGGCGTGAGCCACCATGCCCGGGCTATTTGGACTTTGTTTTAAGGAGAAAATGTGATTAGGTGGTATTAGGCCCCAGTTGCTTGTCAGTTCTGGTGTTTTGGGTTTTTTTACTATTAATACCTGACACCCTCCCTTGGTCTACACATTCCCTTCCGATATCTTTGTTTTTCTCTGATTCTTTGCTGTTTTGCTCAGTATTCGTCCCTCCATCATCTCCTGTTCCCCAGCCCCCATTACGAAGAAATCAGTAATAAACATTTGGTGTGTGCAGTGGGGAAGGAGGGAACTTTTTCTACTGTAGTATTTATGCTCTGTCTAAATTGGTAGATTGCAGTTTTTTTCCTTAGCCCAGTCCTATAAAAAACCTATCCAATTTCCTGGTTGCTATAGGAAATTGACGATATTTCTAACCATATTTCTGACCAAGTGATGGGGATATCTGATGGACTACTATCTCCACTCCTTTTTGACAGTTCTGAGATTGAACTGTGGTTTACATTATTCAGGAATTGGATCTGAAGCCTTTTAGACTTTACTGTTTCCCTGATAAGTTCTTAACTGAAGTTTATGTGTGGACAGCTCTCTGCCACAGGACAAAGGATAGTAACTGCTAGATGAGCTCCTGAGGACCATCTAGAAGCTGAACTCAGCCACACACACACAAGCCTGTGATCTTCCTATTTCAGTTTATGGCTTTTCCCTATGCATCTCTACTTTTCCTGAAGATTGTAAATTTTGTCCATACTTTCCATTCAGAATTTGCTTCTGGTGTTTCTGGGTTGAATTCTCCTCAAATATTTGATGCTTTGATGCTTTATAGAATATTTGATGTATGTATAGATACTTTATTTCATTAAAATTGGATAGCCTAGCCTTTGCCCACTAGTCTGTGGTTTCAGAAGCTTAATCAGGCAAAACTAGCTCTTTTAAGTTTCTGAAATATGGGGGGGAAGGGGTGGCTTATGTAATCAAAAACATAACTTGAAATCCCTCAATGAATCAGCAAAATAGCATCTTGTGTTTTATAAATGCATGTTTTAGACTTAGCAAGCTTTCTATTTAAATAGACTCAGTATTTCTATTTTAGCAATCTTAACCATGGGTGATTTAATTAATGGCACTTCTAAGTTAAGTTCAGCAGCATGCTTCTCCACAGGGGGGAGGGGAATCTTATTCTCTTTTTAGATGTTAAGGCTAGATGATTTGGAAATAGCTTTATGTTTTCCATTTTTAGTCTAAAAATTATGCAACCATAATGCCAGAGAAAAATTTGAAGAGAAAAAATCACCCACAAAACCACCAACCTTTTACATATTACCTATAATTACAATTGTAGCCTAGAATAGTTGGTGATTTCTTGGTTCCTTAATGCACCAAACACTCTTATTTTTATCTAGGGTTCGAAATAGGTTTTAATAGGTGTAATTTTCCCCCATTTTTCTTTCCACCACTTTTGGGCACTTTGGTGTTACCTGTTTTTTTTTGGTGGAATAGATAAAATTCTTTGAATACCTTTGCGTATACATAGTATTTTATTCATGTTTAAATTTTTCTTTAAGAAGAATTCTTAGCAGTGAGACTATTGGACAAAACAGTATAGTTTTACAGCTTCTGTAAAGGCGTATATGGCCCTGTAGTTTACTATGGGTGGAGTGAAATTGTTAGGTGTTTTAATTAGAAATAATTTGGGAGCCCCTATTACTGAATTCACCTAGAGACCTGGGAATCACATTTTAAATAAACTTTGAGATAAAGATAATTTAAATTTTTAAAAAAGGAATCTTATAAATATATATTTAATAACATCTTAGAAATAGGAATTTAGAGATTATCTAGTTTGACTCATCAAATGATGTGTATATTCATGCACACGTACATGCCTATGTTGTACTCTTGGGTTTGGAAGAATCTAGGGGTATACAGATTGTTAGGATGTTTTAGATTGAACAGAAGGGAAGAATATGATACCGTTGATGTAGTTTCAGCTTGTTTTGTGTGGCTACATGGAAAAGACTTTAGAGACAGATTTTAGGATTAGCATAAAGAAGTCTTTAATAATTAACTCAAAAATAAGTCTCTAATAAATAATTCTTAAAAGTAGCCAACAATGGGAATAGACCTCTTCCAGTGATAAATTTTAAGTCACTTGGATTATTTAAGTATTAATAAATTTGGTATCTACTTGGGATACTCATATGTAAAAGTTTGAGATTAAATTGTATGAGTTCCTTCTTGCCTGGTGACTGCAGGTAAAGCTTTTTGGTTTAGACAGATCAGTTTCCTGATCCCCCTTATCATTGAAATTCCTTTTCTGTTCCCTTAACCTAAGATTTAAAAACTATTAGGGTCCTGTATTTGTGAGCCTCTCAAGACTTGTTAATAATATTTGCCTTCATAGGGCAGGCTACTTTTTCCTGTTTTCATCTCTTACTACTTAGGACAGGAGATGTCTTGTAAATAGTGTTTTCAATTCCTGAAATGCTAAAAACACAAACACAAAAATCTTTTTAGGATTGTTTTGCTCAGTTGCTGAGTCCTCACTTGTCTTTGGAATCTTACCCAGGATGAGTTAATTAGAAAATTATACCAGAAAGCTCAAAGGGATGGATTTTTTAGGGGGAGAAGGAATGATTATTAGAATAAGTTAAAAAAATATATATATATGTGTGTGTGTGTGTGTGTGTGTGTGTATGTGTGTATATATAAACAAGTTATGGAAAGACAGTAAGGAACAAGTATCCTTCTTCCATCCTTCCCTCTCCCCGCACCCAAACCTTAAAGTCAAAAAATTCTGCTGCTTTTGAATTTGACCATTTGAGAGCTTTTTAAAAAAAATCTTTTGTATTTTAATACTGATTACATAAGAACTAACTTCTTATTTGTGAAGAGTCGCTTTTTAGTTTTGATGCTGGCATATAATATTCTGTTATTGTCTTTCAAATAGTCATATCAAAACCACAGACTTTTTGCCTGCCTACTGCATGTTAAGATGAGTTTGATTTAGGCCTAATTTAGAGAATTCATTGCAAGCTTTAGTATTCATTTAAATACCATACTTCAATTTGTCATTTTTTGTTACCACCGCCCCCCTCCCCTGTCCATTTTTTCCTTTTTATAATGAGTTCCAGAATCCAGGGATGATGTGTGATTAGACCAAATCTAGATAAGTGTCCATTTAAAGAAGGACAGAAGCCAATTTTATTGATAAATTGAATTTTAGGGGGTGAGGTGGTATTGTGTAAATCATTACTACATTTGAGGTCTTCTGAATTTCAAAAAACATTAAACCTATTTTTGTTTTTTTCCCTTTTGCATGCAAATGAATGAGTATTTTGCAGTTTTGTGTTCTGTGGTGAATTGAAGGATGATTTTTCAAATTCCTTTTTATAGGTAAAATAATTGTATGAAACATGTAATTATGTTCCTGTCATGTGTGTTTCTATTTGATAGTAGCAATTTCTTTTTCTATACATTTTGCCTTGACTAAATAAACCGAAGAAATTTGCTTTATGAAAATAAAGTTTGGAAATTAGAATAAAAGTTGACTTTTTGAGATTTCAGCATTTTTATTCGCCATTTTAATATATATCCCCCTGAACATTAAGAGTTATAAAAGTTGTAACAAAGGGCTTAATGCTTTCAAAGCCTAGGAATGACTATATAACTAATGCATATTGAATAAGAAGAAGTTGAGTGTTTTTGGAAGCTCAAAGTAACGTTCGTTTTCCTTTTAAAAATACGTAAGTTGGCTGGATGTGGTGGCTAACGCCTGTAATACCAGCACTTTGGGACGCCAAGGCAGCCATAAGTTCCAGACCAGCCAGGGCAACAAAGCAAGACCCAGTCTCTACAAAAAAAAAAAAAAAATATATATATATATATATATACATTAAAAAAAATTAGCTGGGCATGGTGGTAAATGCCTGTAGGACCACCTACTTGGGAGGTTGAAGCAGGAGGATCACTTGAACTCAGGAGTTTGAGGCCTCATTGAGCTATGATGGTGCCACTTCACTCCAGCCTGAATGAGAGTTAGACCCTGTCTTAAGGAAAAACAGCACATAAATAATATATGACTGTAAACTTGTTAAAGACTCAAATAGTAGAAATGTAGACCAAAATGGCAAACCTAGTTTTTCCTCTCTATGGCTCTCCCACACAACCCAGTCTCCATTCTCACCACTTGCTCTGTCTTAACAACTATTAAGTTTTGTGTTATCCTTCCAGTCCTTTTATTTTGCATTCCCAACCCCCTGGCCCACCCCAAGCCCTTTTGAAATCTAACAAAGCAAAAAAAAAATACTCTTAATTAAGTATTTTGTTGTTAAAACAGCATATGGTTAATAATGCTTGGTCAACTTCGCATAGTATTGTATGGTTTTATTTAGAGCACTTGTTATATTGGGTTCTTTTGCATAATCAGTATGTTCAGTGTTCGTGTCATTCCAGAAGTTTTTTTGTTTTTATTCCTGTTAAGCAGTGCCTGTAAGACAGTAAAATGACAGGATGTTAGGATTCCAGAGCCCTGGCTTCCAGTCTTGCTCCATGTTGGTAACTATCACCTTGGGCAAATCCTATAATCACTCTTGGCCTTTTAGCATGTGTGAAATGTTAAGTTCAGTCTATTCTATACCATATATGATTTCTTTCAACTCTAATTTCTTACCATTCTCTGATTTGGAACATGGTTGACATTTTAAAAGTATGGAGAAGTTTGGGGTTGTTTTATCGTTGCTTTTAGAGGATGATGTTAATCACTTTTGGTTAATTCCAAAGCCTTGATTAGACATTGAAACCCCCTGGTTACAGTAGTGTTCATATAGAAAATATGCTGTCCTTAATTATACCATCTTCAGAAACACACTGTGGCATAATGGAGGATAATATTTACAGTTTTAGGCAGTCTTATTTTCCTCAGCTTCCCAATTCACTTCCTTTCCCAATATATCCATAATCTGTAAAATATTCAGTGGGAAGGGAACAATGTCCAAATATACTTCCTAAGATGTATGATGGTTGGATTTTTACAGTGCAGTAAAATTAATCACATGTTAGTGTTATGCCTTGAAGTTTTGTAGTTTCTTCTATATCTCACTAAATCCTAGGAATTCTATTCCTGACTACTGAATTGTCTTTTGATTTTTTGTTTTTCTCCTTTCCCCCACCCCCAGAAGCTCTTTGAGTGAGGAGGAGTAGAAAACTTGTATTCAAAGTTTTTTCATAGGATTGTTCAGAAAAGTTATACAAGCTATTATCTCTTGCTTAGATTTTTTTTTTTTTTTTCTTTTTGAGACAGAATCTCACTCTCTTGCCTGGGATGAGTGCCATGGCATCAGCCTAGCTCACAGCAACCTCAAACTCCTGAACTCAAGCAATCCTACTGTCTCAGCCTCCCTAGTAGCTGGGACTAAAGGCATGAGCCACCATGCCCGGCTAATTTTTTCTATATATATTTTTAGCTGTCCAATTAATTTCTTTCTATTTTTGGTAGAGACGGGGTCTTGCTCAGGCTGAGCTCATGAGCTCAAAATGTTCTGCCCGCCTCGGCCTCCCAGAGTGCTAGGATTACAGGCGTGAGCCACCGTGCCCGGCCTTCTTGCTTAGATTTTGCACTACTCTCTTAGGTAGTCTTGCTTTCATTCTTGCTGCCCATATAGACTATTTATCATAGCAGGCAGTGATCCTTCTAAAAAGCACATCAGGTCATGTCACTCTTCTGTTCAAAACTCTGAAAAGGTTCTCCCCTCACTCAGAAAAGTCAAAGTCCTTAACAGAATTTATAAGGTCTTATATTTACTTGCCTTCACACCCTCACCCCGCCCCCAGTTTTGGAAACTATTTCTGCCACTCTCTCCCATGTTCACAGCAGCCATCTTATTTGTGCCTTACAAGTCCCAGGCATGCCTTTTACTTTTTTTGCATGCTGTTTCCCCTTGCCCAAATATCTGCATGACCTGCTCGCTTCCTTCCTTTAAGTCTCTGCTTATATGATGCTGTATGAGAGAGGCCTTCCCTGAATTTCCTGTATAATAGAGTGGTACCCCTTTACCTTCACCCTCTATTTTATTTATCCTCCTTCCCTGCTCTTCTTTTTCTTCCCCATAATACGTGATGTTATTTTTTTTGTCTTGACTATTCCTCACTAGAATGTGAGTGCCAGGAAAGCAGCTCTGAAGATGATTGGCTAGACTGAGGAAGGCTGAATGTCAGAACCTCTTGGGACATCAAACCCACTGTTCTGTGGGGAGGGTTCTGCAGCAGCAGACATTCAATCCCCTGTTCCTTTGGCCAGCCTTGAGGACATGGGCTGCAACATGACTCCCACTTCAGCACTCACTGCAGCACCCTGTGCCGTGTCAAAGCATTTGGGCTTATTTTAATTTTTTTTTTTTTGTTTTACTTTGTGGAAAAAATGGCTGAATAATATTTCAGTTGCAACTAATCCCTTTGACAAATATTTGACAGTGAATTGTGGGTATTAGTTCATGGCCTGATCATTGTATATACTGGAGGACTGAGGAAAAAAGTATAATCCTAAGTAATGACTAATTGGGAATTTGATTAATAATGTCTTCTACTCATAGTCTCAGATTATATCTCTGTCCTTTTCCTCTATTATAAATTTCCAAAGCACTTTATTGTCAAACTAAAGAGGATAAATAGGTTTTTTTACTTTGGTTTTATTTGTATTTATTTATTGTTTTCTTGCCTGAATACTCACATAATTAAAGCAAATAACATGTTAAAATGAGTAACATGTTGGAAGCGTTAAATTGAATGCCTTGGCCAGCATAATAGACACCACTTAAATTTTCTTCTTCTGTGTTTAGCAAAGGAAAAATGTCAAGTTTGGAATTTTGTTGAATTTTACTGTTTTCTTTTTCTTTTGTTCCCAATTCTTTCCCACCCTCCCTGCCCCCAATTCATTTTTGTTTTTACTTATCTTATTTTGGAGGAAAGTTAAAATGGTTTAGAACTCTTCTCCTCATCCCCACAATTAGGTCTCCATTTCTTTTCTCCTTGTTTGGAGTTATAACTTACCTTTATTAGAAGAGTCCTGAATCATAGAATTGGGACATTCCTATACTACTGAATAGATGACCCCGAAATATAGTTTAGAAATATCTGTTTGTAAAAGATCTCTCCCACTTCCGTTGCCTGTTAGTTATCTGCAACTGGGTATTTTTTGATCCTTCTGGCAAACCTGATAGGTTAAGTCTCAGCTACATAAATACAAGGCATGTGATAGGTACTTAATGTTTGTTAAATAAATTTGTTACAAATCCTTTCTCCGTCTGTTCCATATTAAAAAAAATTTAGAGCTTATGTTTATACACGGAAAAAATTGCTAAGTTGTAGCTGGCAGGGATGATGGGAGGTTAGGAAAGGGATGTGTAATTCTGGATGGTACAATGAATTTAGTCTTTTGAGTTAAACAGATTTATGTTTGAATCCAGGTTTAATGATTTTTGTGTTCAGGTTATGACCTGGTAAACTTAACATCTGAGTTTTTATTCCCTCATGTCATATTTGGGTAGTATTGTTGGACAGTCTTGCTTCTGATGAATACATAGGACTATTTGTAAAGTAGCTTTCCTAGTTCTTTTGTGGTTTCTGAGCATAGGTGATCAAACAAATGTGCTGTCATCGATCTCCTTTTTCCCTTGTAACCCCATCATTTGTCAAACTTTGCCTAAAGAATCTTTGTAACCTTCATTTTCTCTCAGCTACCACATTCTCAGATCTAGCTTGCTTATTCTTCCTTGTGTGGCTTAGAATCACTGTTTCTGGTTTTTGCCTTCTTGGTGTTAAAATATGGGAAGGGAAAGATGGTGCAGAGCTTTGAGTTTCAGTTCCAGTTTCTTCTCTCATTCTTGAATAGTATATTCTGTGCACACTACTTAGTGTAGAGTGGTCCAGTTACAAGAAGAGTTGGGATATTTATCGTATTGTTTACTTAACAGAAGCTTTCCACAAGGAGCAAGCATCAGAATTCCTTGGGGAACTTTCAAAATTCACATCCCTGGGCCCCACTCCAGACCTACTGAATCAGCATCTCTAGGGCAGGGCTTCAGTATAAATTCCGCCAGTGATTTTTAGGCACTCACTCAGTTAAGAATTGCCTCATTGGAAGGCCATCTCAAGCCACTAAGGTAGATCAATATTTATAAATATTAGTTTTGATGACCTCATGATCTTTTCCAAAACCTTTTGATGGCTTTCCTGTTATTAAGAATAAAGTCACGGCCAGGCGCGGTGGCTCACGCCTGTAATCCTAGCACTCTGGGAGGCCGAGGTGGGAGGATTGTTTGAGCTCAGGAGTTTGAGGCCAGCCTGAGCAAGAGCGAGACCCTGTCTCTACCAAAAATAGAAAGAAATTAATTGGACAGCTAAAAATATATAGAAAAAATTAGCTGGGCATGGTGGCACATGCCTGTAGTC